>JAOTOM010005027.1:0-32500 GCA_034440615.1 Ashinkailepas kermadecensis
ATAGAAGCAACATATAGCTTAAACTAGTGATTTTTATTAAAGCTCGGCAAATGGAGATTCACTTGACAGCTGAATCAATGCATTTCCATGATCCTTTGATACAGAAAATCAACTTTTAAGTGAAGCGTGTACAAAGTTCAGGTTTTCTTTATAGATGGCGCTAGTGTCAGGCGTCTCGCTCCACCATATTGGGCGATATTGTGGCGACCATGTAATATTGATGACTATATTAATTTTTGGATGGTGAACTAGAGATGCTCACAATTCGTTTCAAGCATATGGGTGCGAACTGGTGGTGGCCATCTGTGTCCAAGTGTATACATTTGAATCGCAAATTTGCAGATATTAGCAGAATACATGGTGAGCTTTCATCTCCTAAATATTTTGCACAGCGAGATATGCTTAGAATATAATAGATTCTAAACATTGAGATCAATGAAGTATCGGTGGAGCCTACAACCCAAAATGTACGTCGTCGATACGTTCAGTGAACATGTCGACAATGCAGGTACATTTTTGGAGGACCAGAGGACCAAAGCTGCAGTATATAGGTTGCGTTGATCAAGCGACGTCGCTGAAATGGAGAAACATGGCAGCACAGCCAATGGCATGCGCTCCCCAAGTCGGACCCTGCTCAACAGACGAGCAGTCTCAGCAGCAACAACATGATGATATACCCGAAGAATCTACCGACGAATCAGATGACATGTCAGATCAGATCAGATCAGAATCAGAATCAGATGACAATCAGACATGTATCACTGATGGGATGCGAGATCGTGTACATGAACAAATGTGCATGCCGAGATACACACGGCCCAGATCCGTATTCTGCGCTATTATTTATCTGTATCTGAGCCATCTGTACCACTATGCAGCCTTGTGAAATATGCTGTGTGTGTGTGTGCGTGTCGACTGTGATGGCAATGGAAGAGAAGCAGGATGTGGTGCATGGGCCCGGCCGGCCACCTGTGCGAGTAGATGAGACGACAGAAAGAGCATTTCCACGACATCAAGATTGAAACCATTGAACAGACCACGACGAGAAACATGCATATGGCGCATCCCAAGATGTCATGCTGGCCATGCTCGGTGAAAATGACCAGAGAGAGAGAGAGAGAGAGAGAGAGAGAGAGAGAGAGAGAGAGAGAGAGAGAGAGAGAGAGAGAGAGAGAGAGAGAGAGAGAGAGAGAGAGAGAGAGAGAGAGAGAGAGAGACAGATATATATATATATATATATATATATATATATATATATATATATATATATATATATATATATATATATATATATATATATATATATATATATATATATATATATATATATATATATATATATATATATATATATATATATATATATATATATATATATATATATATATATATATATATATATATATATATATATATATATATATATATATATATATATATATATATATATATATATATATATATATATATATATATATATATATATATATATATATATATATATATATATATATATATATATATATATATATATATATATATATATATATATATATATATATATATATATATATATATATATATATATATATATATATATATATATATATATATATATATATATATATATATATATATATATATATATATATATATATATATATATATATATATATATATATATATATATATATATATATATATATATATATATATATATATATATATATATATATATATATATATATATATATATATATATATATATATATATATATATATATATATATATATATATATATATATATATATATATATATATATATATATATATATATATATATATATATATATATATATATATATATATATATATATATATATATATATATATATATATATATATATATAGAGAGAGAGAGAGAGAGAGAGAGAGAGAGAGAGAGAGAGAGAGAGAGAGAGAGAGAGAGAGAGAGAGAGAGAGAGAGAGAGAGAGAGAGAGAGAGAGAGAGAGAGAGAGAGAGAGAGAGAGAGAGAGAGAGAGAGAGAGAGAGAGAGAGAGAGAGAGAGAGAGAGAGAGAGAGAGAGAGAGAGAGAGAGAGAGAGAGAGAGAGAGAGAGAGAGAGAGAGAGAGCAAAAGGCTGGTAGAGAACTGGCATTGGAAGGATGGAAAACCCCGCGGGCAATTATTCAGGACAAGAGTTTCTATTGTTGGTCACCGTGCGGCTGCAGTAGGAAGCTCACAACCGACCGTGACAGCTCGCTGCCGTCGGTTACCCCAAGCGACCGTGACAGCTCGCTGCCGTCGGTTACCCCAAGCGACCGTGACAGCTCGCTGCCGTCAGTCACCCCAAGCGACCGTGACAGCTCGCTGCCGTCGGTTACCCCAAGCGACCGTGACAGCTCGCTGCCGTCAGTCACCCCAAGCGACCGTGACAGCTCGCTGCCGTCGGTTACCCCAAGCGACCGTGACAGCTCGCTGCCGTCGGTTACCCCAAGCGACCGTGACAGCTCGCTGCCGTCGGTTACCCCAAGCGACCGTGACAGCTCGCTGCCGTCAGTCACCCCAAGCGACCGTGACAGCTCGCTGCCGTCAGTCACCCCAAGCGACCGTGACAGCTCGCTGCCGTCAGTCACCCCAAGCGACCGTGACAGCTCGCTGCCGTCGGTTACTCGCCTCGCGGCAAGGTCGGGCGCAGGGGCAGCACGTTCACGTACCGATTGCGACAGAATGTGGAGGGAGAGGCCACCACACCTCGTGACAGCGACGTGGTGCATATAGAGCTGCTGGTAGCGGCGGAGCGAGGAGGCACTGCCGCCTCTCTCCTGGCCGTAAATGCATGGTGCTCCTGGTCGACTGCGGCTGAAAGCCTATGTCATATATATGAATCAGATGTCTAAGTCACCTACGAGCATAAGGCACCATCAGGGACGCTGAATACACGAGGGCAGGAGATGAACTGTGGCTTCCCTATGCTCCCAATATTTGATCAGTGGCGGACCCAAAGGGCCTTGGGCTTAGGCGCCCTTGGCCAAAGCACAAGGGCCCTTTGACCCCCTTTGATAGTATGTTCAATCACGAGAAATGGAAAGGGACTACTATCGTGAATTATTTCGAAAATGTATGAAGGTGGAAACAAAGATGTTTTGCTTAAGCAAGCTGATAATTATAAATACGGATGGCGATATCGTCATTCCTAGATTTTTCGAAAGCACAAGCAGGAATATTAGGATAACAAATTATGATTTTGAAGTTTGAGTGATTTTTCCTCGTTCACTTATGCCATATTAGTTAAAACCATTCCTTCTTCAGACAGCAGACCGATTAATTGGTTTTCCCCTTCCGATCCATTGCCGAATGATCCTTAACTTACTAATCCTGTTTCAATTTAAATTACAATTCATTTCATCAACCAGTGGGGATGATACGGATCCAACAATATCAATGTTTTACGCAGTACGTGCAAATATGTTTCTATGCATGTAGTTGATTTATCTAATCTAAGTCTGAAAGAACTCGTTGTTCAATGATGAACTTTAACTTAAATTGGGCTAGTTTTACTTCTTGTACATCTGATAGCAGAAGTAAATGTACCAATTAAAGACCTATATCTTTTTTTTGTGTGTATTATCTAATCTTATGGCAACAAAACTGCATTCGGCTTCAACAAATTTCTGGACGCAAATAATGTCCCACAAGCTTACCAATTTTCCTCCCGAGAAAGACATGGCTCTTACATGCCACTAGCCCCTACTTTTGATGACACAACTAAATCACTTCAAGATAACAACATGATGGTGACCTCTATTTAAACTTGATGAAAGCGTGTGATACTGTCAACATACGCGATTCTTTTAGACAAATCGATTTGATAAATTATGACTACATGAATCTTCATCACCGTTCCAACTTTTCTTTCTTTTAGCAGTAGTGCTGTCAATAAACCTGGGTGCATCATATTTACTGACAGGTGTTCGGCGGTGGATGAATATATTTACTGACAGGTGTTCGGCGGTGGATGAAGTGGAAATAGCGTGCTGCCGTTCTCTAATCATAAAATTCGACAGAATGTAGAGCTATATCTCAAGATTTGCCAAGAAAGACATACTTTTTAAAAGACAATCATATCCAAGTGCTTGCATATCGAAATCGGTGGGAGTCTCATGGCTTCCACCAGGGGGCTGAGCCCCATCCTGCTCGCGCAAGGAGGTGGGGGTGGGAGGCTTCGAGCACCACTACACCACTCGAGCGGAGCTCCACAGGCTCCGCCGCCATGGAAGGCTGGTAAGGCACGGAGGCAAGGAGGTGGGGGTGGGAGGCTTCGAGCACCAGAGCCCCACAGGCTCCGCCGCCATGGAAGGCTGGTCAGATAAGGAGGTGGGGTGGGAGGCCTCGAGCACCACTACACCACTCGAGCGGAGCCCCACAGGCTCCGCCGCCATGGAAGGCTGGTAAGGCAAGGAGGAAAGGAGGTGGGGGTGGGAGGCCTCGAGCACCACTACACCACTCGAGCGGAGCCCCACAGGCTCTGCCGCCATGGAAGGCTGGTCAGATAAGGAGGTTGGGGTGGGACAAGGAGGTGGGGGTGGGAGGCCTCGAACACCAGAGCCCCACAGGCTCCGCCGCCATGTAAGGCTGGTCAGATAAGAAGACCAGGGCACAGCCGGACACGTATTTTAATTTGGCAATAAGGCGTAGCATTTCAAATGGGATACATTCACCATATTGGCAGATGATATAAATTTCAGTCAAAATTGAGCCAATTTCGGCTGAATTGGATGTTTCAATGCACATGTAACTGGGTACAGTCCACAGGCAATACCTTCACAGTCTGGTTCATACGCCAGGGTACAGTCCACAGACACTACCTTCATATTCGGGTTCATAAGCCGGGATGCAGTCCACGGGCACTACCTTCACAGTCGGGTTCACATGGCAGGGTAAAATCCGCAGGCACTTCCCAAACAGTCGGGTTCAAATGACAGGGTGCAGTCCACAGTCACGTCCCTCACAGTCGGTTCCATATGCCGGGGCATAATATGTTAGTGTTCTCGACTAGTAATTTCCTTGTTAGCCACAGGCACTTCGTTCAGAGTCGGGTTCGTATGTCGGGAAACAGTCCACAGGCACTACCTTCACAGTCGGGTTCACATGCCAGAGTAAAATCCACAGAACTTCCTCCGTAGTTAACTTCATATGCCAGGATACAGTCCACAGGCACTTCCTTCACAGACGGCTTCATATGCCAGGGTACAGTTCACAGGCACTACCTTCACATTCGGGTTCATATGTCGCGGTACAGTCCACAGGCACTTCCTCCACAGTCGGTTTCATCTGTCGAACATGAAGTACTCATACGACACTTGAATGACTGTCCCGAACTGTTCCAGTCGATTTGATTTATTTATGAGTTAGTTTGTTATTAGGGTTTTTGGGCGCATCAACTGCATTGGTTATACCGCGCCCATAACTAACCTATTTAAACTGTGTCCATCTTAAAAATTACAAAAGTGTGCAAGCTTGCTCTCGTACTAGGGGTTAGACAGGGGAATATGTAGCATGGAAGCTCACCTTAAAAAAAAAAGAAGAACACTTGACCAGAATTGACTGCGACCGACTCATCCTCCAGAACGTCATGAGTTGAGAACGGCTGCGATTGTCCAAAGTAAAACATATAAACAGTCGAAAGCTGAAGGCATGCGGTTAAGATGTGACGCACTGAAAGGCGTCCTTGGCACCTGGGGCACATGGGCGCCTCACCACCACAAATAATATATCCGTGCGTTGCGTACGTGTGGCCAATGCGGAGGCGGCACAGTGTCACCTCGTCTCGCCTAGTTCTACGCGAGCACGAGGACCACTGGCCGATGTCAGGTTGAATTGTCCTCATCCTGTTTTCACAGACCGCGTCCCAAAATACCTGCCACTCACGAAAAACTTAGTTCTTGATGACGGGATATATATATATATATATATATATATATATATATATATATATATATATATATATATATATATATATATATATATATATATATATATGTATATATATATGTAAGTGTGTAATATATATATATATATATATATATATATACATATATATATATATATATATATATATATATATATATATATATATATATATATATATATATATATTATGTAAGTGTGTATATATATATATGTATATATATATTGTGAAAACACAGAGCAATGGGAGCACTCCCATTGCTCTGTGTTTTCACAATTTGTCATTCCATCTTAACTAGTACAAATGTATATATATATATATATATATATATATATATATATATATAGGTATAAATATATATATATATATATATATATATATATATATATATATATATATATATATATATATATATATATATATATATATATATATATATATATATATATATATATATATATATATATATATATATATATATATATATATATATTTTCTTGATATATATATATATATATATATATATATATATATATATATATATATATATATATATATATATATATCGAGCAGGAATAGGCACATCACGCGTACATGGTTCCTGTGTCGCTCGCCTGGCAGCCGCGTCAGCAGCCTCATTCCCCAATATACCGGCGTGGCTCGGAATCCAGCATATAACGGCAGTCTTACCCTCTGCACGAAGTGACGTCAACCGTAAAACTATTTCCTGGACAATGGAGTGTGATGGATTAAAGGATCGCAATGGCAAAAGACTACTAAGGCTAAGGTTAGAATGAGGTGTAATGCTTCACCACACACCTGTATAAAACACAAAGCTGTGTTAATAGCCACTAACCCGGATGTGAAGACTGATGCCTGCGCCGGTACCGTAAGAGAGCGTGTGGAAGGGCCGCTGACAAAGGCCGAGCCGACACCAGTCTCAGTCTTGGAACCGTCCGTGCACGTAGTCTTGTAGCCGACGTAAGATGCAATGAGTTTTAGAGCTTTAATTCGGAACTCCTGAGGTAGGGTGTCATGTTTGTATGTATGTTTCGCTCAAGGAAATATCGATTGTCGGTGATAATAGATCCCAGGGAGGAGTGTCCAGAGTGCTTGATTTGATCAGACCCCGGAAAATGATTCCACTTCGATTCATTGCATTGGGAAGCCTGACACAGAAGGGTATTGAGCACAGGTCAGATATTCCACGGAATATGTTCACAATGCGTGACGAAAACAACATACCATATGGGCGCTGTATAACCAATGCAGTTGATGCGCCCTAAAACCCAAATAACTAACTAACAACATACCATATGTTGGGTGCTGTGGGAACTGCGAAAGCTTGCACGCATATCCCATCCCAAGTATGAGACGCCGCAAAACAAAGGATGGTTCGTGAGCATCAGCTAGAATACTTGCTGTAGGGGAGGTTCGAAATGCACCAGTGACGATTCGCAAAGCTGGGTTATGTATAACATCCAACGTTCGCTTATTAGACTTACAAGGTGAGTCATAAACGAAACATCTAATTTGGAACGGATAAGTGCTCGGTAAAATAGCAGTAGTGTCTTACGGTCTGCTCCATAAGACATTTTTGCCACGCATTTCATGATGTTTAATGACTTAAAACATCTAGCCCTGATACTTCCCAGGTGTTCACGATATGTCAGCCGATTGTCAAAATACACTCCCACAAATTTGCACACGGGCTTCGCAGCGATCTCGGTGTTTTTTTTCACTTCATTTTCACTGAAAAATCAGAACACGGGCGACGACGACGACAAAAATGAATACCCACAGTCTTTGACTTTTAAAACATAAGACCGTTGTTAAAACTCCACTTCTCGAGCCGACCTACTGCTAGTTGCAGCTGCCGCTCTACAGAAGGGGTGATTGCACCACTGCACCAGATTGCAAGATCGTCAACGAAGACGCGGCTGTGCCCCGTCACGGTAACACAGCCGCACAGGAAAATGCTCATTGCCAAGAGGGTCGGTGTGCACCGACACTCAAATGGCGATACGAGTTACGGGCTTGCGAGGCTCAGGTCCAGTGCTGATGAGTGACCCGAGCGTAGCGTCAAATATGTGTGAGTGCCTGTGTTTAACAGACAAAGATCTTCGTTCAGTAAAAGTGAATGCAAAATTTGCCCACGGGTGTTTATACTATCGCATCCCCAGACGGTATGGTGAGCGTTAAAATCTCCTAAAATGAGAACTGGAGGCGGGAGCTCAGCGATTAGGCGCTAGACTTCCGATGCCGGAAATGCAAACCCGGGGTTAAATATAGTGAGCACACGGACATTGGCCTGCGGTGGAGAGCGATCCGTGCTGCGACAGCTTGCAGTGGCGTGCGCAAGGCTAACTGTTGTGCTGGCACACTAGAGTGCACCGCTAGCAGCACCCCACCATGTGCTACGGTGTCGGTTGGCATGTCCATGCGTAGAACCAGATAGTTATTGATGGCGTGATTTGAATTTACTGCTAGCTTTGTTTCCTGTAGACAAACTGCCATCGGACAGCGTTGCCTGAACACCACCTGCAAGTCTAGATAACTGGATCGTAACCCCCTACAGTTCCATTGTAAATTTGTGCTTAAAATAGCCATTTACGGCGGTACAAGTGTTTGAAAATAAGGGAGAATATATCACAAATGGTGATCACAGACGAAATTAACAGTGACTATCATGGAGAACGTGTTTTTAAAACTTAATCTCAGCCCTACCCTCGAGCGGGGGGATTGTCGGTGACTTAGAGAGCTCACCGCCACTCGGTCCAAGAGACTGAGTCCTAGGGCGGGAGCTCGGCGATCTCTGGCCCGGCGGAGAGCCAGTCGACGGCATGCCTCGCTTCTGGGGGCCCAGCCTTGGGGGAGGTGGAGGAGGGCCCATCTCATTGATAGCCTGAGCTCCAGCCGGTCCCTCAACTCGCCTTCGTGGCGATGGAGTGGCCGTGGCGATGGAGTGGCCGTGGCGATGGAGTGGCCGGCCTTGGTGGAGTGCCACTGTCAGAGACTTGACGGTCGTTCGCCCGTGTCCTCTCCGCCTGAGCGAGCCGCGCCCGCTTTGCCTCGCGGGCTCGCCTATCAGCTTCCTGGTATTGTAGGCTGATGTCGGATATTTGAATGGTTCGATGGTTGTTATGGGACGGCGATGCGGGTGCGAAAGTGGAAGTTGAGGGTGGGGGTGAGGCCTGGTTTACGGGAGGGGGATAGTGAGCAGGTAAGTAAGAGGTGGAAAGAGTGGATTTGAAGGTGGTATTGGGGCGTGCGGGAGGTGAGGGGAGGTTGGGGGAGGATGGGAATGATGGGTGGGGATTTGAAGGTGGTTGATGAGGTAGATGGGGAAGGGCCTGGATTGGATGGGAAGGACCGACATGGCCTCTTGGACCATTGGGCCAGTGTCCACTCCTCACCCTCGATGATTGATCGGGAGGGAGCCCCCGATGCACGAGCGGCGCTTCCACTCGTGGAGGGTGTGTCCTCGGTTTCCTCGGCGTCGTGGTGGGCTGACTGACCTGACCTCGTCGGCGATGCGGCAGTCACCCCGAAGGATCGTAGCAGTGTTGTTAGTTGCGCATTCAGTTCAGAGGCCTTGTTGGGCTGCAAATGTTGTGGGGCTGTCAGAGTAGTTTTACTTGACTTGCCAGCGACCTTGGCTGCATATGTAACTTTGGGGTGGATGCTCTCATATATATTCCTGGCCTCTCGAAACCAAATCTTTTTGGTACACTTCAGCGAAATAATTTCTTTCCCTTTCTTGTATGCGGGACATGACCTATCGAACGTACTGTGTGCACTCTGACCCTTTCCACAATTAACACATCAGGGTGCCTCAGCATTGCAATGGTCCGAGGCGTGCTCCGATGAATCGCATCTTCCACATGCGGGACGGTTGCGGCGGAACTGTGTTGTGTGGCCGAACTTCTGACAGCGGAAGCACCGCATGGGATTTGAGATGAACTGTCTAACCTTGACAGTTATATAACCTACACGGACAGACGCGGGTAAGTCTATCGAGTTAAATGTTAAAATATTATTGTCGGTGTGCTGCAACTCATTACCCTTCCTTACTGTCAGTCTTCGTGCTAGAACAACACCATCGTCAGCCAAACCATATGTAACTTCGTCGCCACTGAAACCTCTCAAATTGAAATAGTCGATCACCCCCTTAGATTGTTTTTTGTCTTGTGCGTTTCGACCGTGATGGGTATCGTCATGATCTGTCTACCCTGCTGATCCCTAGTTAAATATATAAATTCCTTTGCCATAAGTGTTCTATTCGACTCGTCCGCGTCTTCAAATTCAACTTCAAGGCCACCATCTCTGAGTTTGTCAAAACGTTTGATGCGTCCAAAACGATCGCAGCCGTCTCGTCTCTGGAATGGGGAGAGAGAAGACAGCTTCCTTGTAGCTGATCCTTCAGCGGCTTGTATAACAAGAATACGGAGGGAAGAGAACCTGCTGGCTCCACCGTAGGGAAATGTGTTCCTGTTGGTGTTCTGGCCACCGTAAGGTGGACCAGGGTGGGTTTTTGTGTTTTGTGATGCCATATCATAATGTTGGTTTCGGCTCCTCGTGGCGCTCTACCACATAGGGGCCAACTGGGGGGACGCCTGAGTTCCGCGAACGGGAGGACGCCAGGCGCCCCAAGAGCTATACAGGACAGGCGGCGCCTTCGCCCGGCCGGGAGAGAGAGAGAGACTCACCACCCTGACCGGGATCCAGCACCGTCCACCCCTTGACCCCTGCCGGTCGGGCCGGCAGACACTGGGAAGACTCCCAGGCTCCCAGCCCGAGGCGACCAGCCACTTGACCCGTATGGGGCCCTACGGGTCCGCCCGCCCCTCCGGGATATTGGGACCAAAGAGGCGTGTTGGCCCCCGTCACAACTAGCACCGTGCGACGGGGGACCTCAGCCTCCAGGACTCCGTCAACCCCGGGGGACGGGCCGAGGGGGCGCGATTACTCCGATACAACTGAGCTGGCGGGCAGGACCGGAGAAGTTGTCCTATAGGACAACTAATGAGCAGGTATACCTGCTCATAGTAGAGAGAGTTGGTGTTCCAGGGCCATGTGAAGGACATGGATGTTGATATGGGATGGGTATTGGAACGGGAACGTGTGGATGGAAGGACGAGTGAGGCACTCCTAGTCTGACCCCTCGCCGGCTCACCGATGGGCTGTGACGCCGAATCATTGGGGCACGCAATTCCCCACCACGGAGAGGTGGTACCTCGTCGGGGGGGGGGGATTTCTTTATGAAATTCGCGCATTTCCACGTAACTGGAATAGAAGGTATATATATTCAGGGGGTGCCAAAGGAGTACCGTTGCGGTAGGTGCACACATTTCCTTTCCTGTCGCAACATAGCGCGGTATCCGGTGCAGTGACAGATCAAAGGCTTTGCCAAACGAGGGTTATCCAAAATACTGGCACCCCCTTGCCTTTAGTGTCGCTTCTCTCGCTGAGGGTGTCCCTGTCATGACATATTTTGTTGACCGGGGAGGATGATGGGGTGGGTGGGTATGCTGGTGTGGGTGAGGGGGTGGAGTGCGCTCTCCGAAAATGTATGGGATGCACAGAGGTGAAAAAAAAACCGGCTACTAGGCCACGAGCGTGGGTGACAGATATTTGAAAAATATCTCCGGTTATGGTGACAACTTACGGTACCGTATTCTCATTGAGTATGGATTGTATTTATCATCAGGCCGTTTTGCCTCTTAACATACCCAGTTCATTTGTATTTCCTAACCATCCAGACATATACGTACTCATCTTGTTTCAGTAAATGTATCAGAACCGCACCGAAACAATTTAGTAGCTATGATCGAGGGGACAGGGGGGGGGGGGCTGAAAAAACTCTACCACTCGTGGTAAAGTCCATAGGTTTTAACATTGCCGTGGTAAGCCTGTCACCTACGAACTGTCCCGTCCCCGTCCAGAGATTGAGCCCGACGCAACAGTTCCGTTTTCCGGCGTAGTTTGTGGCGTGTGGCACGGCTCACATCACAGGTAACGAGATATGGCTGACATCACGTGAAAGCCCCAAATGTTGGCTATCCGTCGGGCACAATTTCGTTGCGGTCGGGTCAACGTGTTGCACGTGGGCGTCACGGGGGTCCTGAGAGAACGGGTGTCCGGTGAATGTTCGGTCGCCCATAGGAATAGCATGTAAACCGAGATTTTGCGTTCGGAAAATCACCAATTTTAGCGCTCCCCCATCGACCCGATTCAGACCGCCATATCTCGACAACCAATGGACCGATCGACACCAAACCAACACCTCAGTGTTGCCACGACAATTGTCAACATCGCCGTGGGAACCGTTTCCGAGTCACGCACCACGCGCACGCGAGAGGGGTGTGGAAAGCGGAAGCGACGTTTTTGAGCGTTTTTCACGATTGGGTCTGGTTCTCGGAAACGGCTAAACTTGGCGACTTGCCGTCACTTTCACATCATGGCCCCATGTACCGGCTACAATTTTCCAATTGACGATCAGTGGCTGCAGAGTGTGCGGGTGCAGTCATCGTGACACGGGCTGCACGTGTTTCAGTCCGTGAAAAAGGCTCCGCTTTCCACTTTCTCCACACCACTGGCGAATGACATTTTGCGGAGGAAGTTGCATGAGCGGATAGCCCCACTCTTTGTGATGCTTACAGTTCCTTCGGATTTCACCCATCACACATACTTTTATAGCAATCGTCGATGCCCTCAACCGTTACCAGACGTCACTTTCGGCAATCTTGGCAGACGGGGACGGAACAGTGTCCTGTCACCGCCCAGAGATTGAATCCGACGCAACAGTTCCGTTTTCCGGCGCAGTTTGTTTCAAAACTGGTTTTATCTACCTAATATGGTGTTAGTGCCCAATGTGTCAGTGCTAATATGACACCACCATCACGAGAAAGGGTGCGTTGTGGCTATCCTGGCTGCAAATTTAATGGCCAGTCAAGATCATTGAATAGGCATATGAAGGCAAAGCATGCCGGTTTACCTATCCGGCTGAAAAAACACTGCCTTTAGAGAAAGAGGCCGGTGGCAATCATGGCACATTGTTGCAGGAAGTGCAGGTAAGACTGAATGTATTTCTACTAACCAACATCATGTCGGCAAAATATGGCAACCTTGAGGGTGTTTTGTTCGTGCAAGCAAAAATACTATGAACCTTGTGCAATTACCCAGCCATATAAAGCTGTTTGGTGCAGTATTATATGGACAATATTTATCAGTCTAACATCATTTCAGGCATTTTGCCACACTTAGACTTGTGGAATCCTTATTATGAAACAAATGTTTTGGTTCTTCCAATATGAGCCTTTGGTATTTTAATAATTTCATCCGGTCACTTCCTTGGGTTTGATTTATTTGGAGCAGGGCCCATGTTTTTGTCATAAGCATGACTTGTTGCATTGACCAAAAGTGTTATAAATTACTTGAAACCAATACAAAATATGACCTATGACACTCTGTCCTTGATATTGGAGCTATATACAAGGGAATTCAATTTGTATTGGTAAATTTAATTTTCAAGGAGTCATTGGATTTGGAGAACAGCATGTTTCAATGCTATGTTTATCAGCATGATAAAGATGATGTGACCACTGATTCCCATCAGAAATGCTTATTTCTAGTTGGAAAACAAGATAATGTACTATTAATTTTTGATACCTAACATAACCTAGCCTGGTTTACCCCACCTCCTTTTAAATTGTTTCTTCAATGTAGTCACAATTTGTGTGTTCAATAATATAACAATGTTAAGAAACATAAACTGGCCTTACATTTTTTTCAGAGAAAAAAATAGCCCATTTTTGTCTGAAATAAAATGAGCACATTTGCACAATAAAAGCTAGCCTAACCTGTTGTTTTGCTTTGCAGAGTAAAATTTGTGTAAAAGATATTGTGAGCACATTACACCACAATAATACCAATATATTTATGGATGCACCCAAAAGAAGCAAGATAACTTATAGGGTGTGTTGTAATTTCACATATTAATAAATTATTTGAATTTGTTTTGTATGCATGTTCCAGTGCAGAAGACAAAGCAAGTCAACATGTGCACATGATGAAATTGCAAAGTGTACCTCAATTTTTGAGCATGATGATCAGTTTTTTTTACATTGTCCCATTGGTCTGATTATTCCTTGCACCAGACATGCTTGATGTAATTGAATTTAAATTGAAGATCATATATAGACTAAATCATTCTTCTTTGATTCACTTCAGCATCATCGTCGATATTTCGCGCTCGCACACATGCGTACGGGGTCTTACTGTGAGCCATCAACATGTGACAGCCTAGTGGTGTTCGATATTCTGTAGGTGACAGGCTGGACGCTTTTTTCACCTCTGGGGCTGCATTGCAGGTAGCATTGTTCCATAGTTAGCGCTCGCCTTCGTGTGTTTCATGGCGCCGAGACAGCTCGCAGGGCACATTTCGATAAATCCAAACCGATTGAGGATCACTCTTGTTGTTAATATGACACTGGTGTATAATCTGCTACGTGGGTCAACATGGGACAGGGGCGTTACGTTTTTGTGAGGGTAAATTATGTTGCTTACGCAGAGGCCACTGACAATGTTACAAGATTGCTCAAGTGAAAGTATTTCGACCTGGGGGACCCACATTGTCATCCTTAAAGTGAGCATTATGGAAAATGAAAACTTTAATAATATATTAACGGGTCAACGTTTGATCCTCAGAATTAACCATAGGAGCCGTTGTGAAGGTGTTCGACCCGGGGCAAAGGGGGTTTATTTCAAGCAAAGGCCAAGTCGTGATTTCTGTTCGATGTGGAATATGATGGGTGTCTACACTCTACGGTCTAAATAACGTTGTCTGTTACAAAGATGGAGAAAATCGACCATTGCATTCCTCACAGAGCATTTCATACTGAGTCATCTTTACGTTACACTTAGACCTGTGTTACAAATCCATTCAGTATGATTATATCGCAAATAAAATGGACATAGTAGCTTGTATCACGTACCCGGTACAATGCAGACATATTTAAGCCGGCAGAAAACGCCACCACTACGGTCGGCGCCAGGGGTGCAGGATCGTAAGATCAGTTAGAGGGGGGCGGGGGGGGGGGGGGGGGGAGGGGTGCTCAGCCCGGTGTCTCGATCAACCTAGGGTACCCCAAATGCCAATTTCTCCCCATATTACTTTATTTTGTCATATGTATGTATATATATTTGTGTGTGTGTGTGTGCGTGTATGTATCTAGATCACATGTGTTAATTTTCTAAAAATTATTGAGGGGGGGGGGAACCAACACTGAGCGGGCATTTGCCCCCTCAAAAGTAAATAAAACAACACTCCTGATCTAGATGCATATGAATGAAAAATGGACGACAATCCTGAAAACCTGCTACGGGTTCTGTATCTGCACATGTCTGCCAGACAGCGATTTTGGGTACCAGTGATGCGGGCTTCATATTCCAACCGGTACCGGTACCTCCGCCAGTAACCCAAATATAATGCTACCGGCGCCCTTTGCTGGCCGGAGGGGTATCACCTTCCCACGGAAGGCACATGCACCCAGTGCGCCACCCTTGTATCCGCCCCTACACCTGGTAGGAAATAATTGTTTTATATCTTGCTTACAGCACCTAGTGATTGGAGTATTCCATCACCTGCACTCACGTCCAGGCATTCGGCAAAATATACTCCCGTTTGTTCAGCTGTGGTTTTCTTCAGCATGAGTAAAAACATCCATGAATTAACTTTTATGTCCTAATGGAGTTTGAGCCGTTACGATACCCTGGAATGCGCGAAAAAAGTAGAAGGTAGAGGTGGCAAAACTCAGGCTCGAGGGCCAGACCCCCGGACCCTACAGGGGCCCATTTGGAGACAGGGGCCTATTTGGGCCCCTGTCGTGCCTGGCCGTCAACTTCTCCATGGCATTCCATGCAAAAGTTAAGCTTGGACCGGGCCTGGGAATTACGTCGTGCTCGGGTCTGGGACTTCTGAGGCTGGGCTCGGGCTGGGCTTCGGCCCGACAATTCCTGCAGATTGCTATCTATACTTAGTAGGTCAATGCAACTGGCAACTGGCTGGCAACGCGTCGTCGGGACGCCCATTACCGGCCGGCCGGCAATGGGCGGCGGCAGGTCGGCAGGGGCTAATTTTGTGACCATGCAAAATTTTGGCCAAATCTAGATAAATGTACTTTCCGGAGTTCGCAAGAACATGCTAATCAAGAATTCAACCGGTTTTAAAGCGAATTCGCAAAAAATGTGCATACGGCCTTGGCTAACATACATCAGACACATTGATGCGGCCATCAACAAACACGTAACGCGAGTGCGATACACCAACCATGAGAGGGACCGCCCCCCACCCCCAGTGACTGAGGGTTTTGAAGTGGAATGCCATAAATTTATATATATATATATATATATATATATATATATATATATATATATATATATATATATATAAATAAATATATATATATAGGTATATATATATATTTTTTTTTTTTAATGTGTGTGCGTGTATGTGTGTGTGTGTGTGTGTGTGTGTGTCGATAACCTTTGTGTGTATATTGCGAAGGCCGATAATCTATGTTACTACACAAACAATTTTCGACTTATTACTTTGTAGAGAGGTAATCGCCCATATCCCTAATGGCGGGTTGATATCACAATGTGTTGTGCCCCAATTTTAGCTTTGATGCTATTAGTTCGAGGAATACAGTCGGCGCCTGAATGAAGTTTGATTCCAAGGTGTTCTACGAATAGTTCGGCCGGCGCGGAGGCCGCGGAACGGCAAACCATGCGCGGAAAACAGCCGATGACGTCACCGGCTCACATTCCGGCGCGACTGCGGCCAGTCGTCATGTCCCGAAAATCGCGGCGTCACTATGACACGTGTTCGACCGCACACACACGGTAGATGTGGGTGCGGACCGAACACACACCCGCGCGCGCACGCACGTACGTACGCACACACGCGCGCACATGCTTGCACACATACACACACACTCTCTCCCTCTTTCTCTCTCCCTCTCTATTTCTCCCTCTCTATTTCATCAGGAAGCTTTACTGTGCATATGTCAGGCCACATTTGGAATACTGTGTCCAAGCTTGGGCCCCTAGTTATGAAAAATATTGTTGGCTTTTAGAGAGAGTACAAAAGAGGGCAACACAAATGGTTAATGGTATAGGCAACCTGGCATATGAGGAAAGATTGAAGACATTGAATATGTTTTCACTTAGATATAGAAGGCTGAGAGGAGATCTCATCGAGGTCTTTAAATTTGTTCATGGTCAGGAACAGGGATATTTCAGGGAAATATTTGAATTTAACAGAAATGATGCTATTAGAGGTCATCAATTTAAAATTAAAGTTAATCACAGCAGGACAAGGTTAAGACAGTCTTTCTTCACCAACAGGGTAGTAGAACACTGAAACCAGCTGCCAGAAACCATTGTCAGTAGCAACACACTGAACATCTTTAAAAACAGCATAGACAGTCATTATAAGAATAGGGGGCTTGTTTTTCTGTATTCCAGGGAGGGTTGATCGACGGATTTCGTGGGCAACTGGTTCAGTGTCCAGAGTGCAACCAAGAAGGGCCCTTGTGGCTCATAGTTGCACTGATCCTTTGTCTATGTCTTTATGTCTTTATGTCTTCTCTCGTCGGTTCGGTGACTTTGTTCTACCTTTCTTTTTGTACTTCGTACATGAAGCTTAATTTCGTGATTATTTCAGATGCAGCTCCAGGAGCTAATATTGAAAGGTACTTCCGACATATTTTCGTGAAAACTTAGTGAAAGCATATGCACCTGAATATTTTGGTTGTTTTGTTGTTCAGGTGACCATAGCTATACATTAAACTGCTCATAGTACCTTCCTTACCTACCGACATGCATATTTTGAGCCAATCGTGTCAGGAGCGGGTCAAGGGGAGGAAGAATGGGGAGCATAGGAACGGTTTTACCAAAGCGATAATGATCTACGTTACCATCAGAAGGTTGCTTTTATTGTAGTACACCTGGCATATCCTTCCTCATTGTATCCTTCCGAGTCAATAGACCAATTTGTATGCACAAGGGGCGTATTCAGGGAAGATAAATGGGTAGGATATTTCAAAAAGTTGTAATGGTTGAATATGACAACTGGGCGTATCGATTTCGACTTTATATTAAAAAGCGAGATGCGCAGTCAATCGAAGTTCAGTCATTGGCGGAACCAGGAGATTTTCCCAATAGTCAATAATTGTAGCAACCTTCCCACTCAGGCCTCATGGGATCCTCCCTAGTATGAATTCCTGGCGATGCCTCTGGGCAAAAAGCTCCCGGCAGGTATTAATATTATGCAACAATGGTAATCTAGATCCCATGATGTAAATAGAGTCAACGATGGAATGTGTTTGAGCGTAAGACTTGGTAGGATCACGAACTAGCAGAAGTTGATCATGTCTTTTGACGGCAAATGGCTTCGGAATGGCATGATGTGAACCATGATGCTGTCAGTACTGAACCACATCCACATTGTGGTGATGTCCATGAGGGCCGTTACACATAGTGCAATATCTCTGTTTCATAAACCAGAACATTGCATGTTATGGAAACATTTTGCAATCATGGACAGTACTCATGGACATTAATTATAAGCATACGTACAGTGCGCTCAGGGTAGGGCATTCGCCCACGTTATTTGAAACGTGACAATTAGTCCTATTTGGCGGGCCCTATTACCAATAAGTTGGTAGGACGGAGACATTAGCCCTACTTTTCGTGATACTGGATCATAGGGTCACATGCAAGGAATTAGTGACTGCCTACTCTCCCCACAAGCAAACTTTTTAGACATTTCTATGTATTTTACATTATTTGCGAAACATTTTGGGCGAAATTTTTCCAGATGGACAATCGTCTCTTCAATTTCTTTCTTCAATTCTTTCTTGTATTTATTTTTAAATTCTAGTACATGATATATATATATATATATATATATATATATATATATATATATATATATATTATATATATATATATATATATATATATATATATATATAAAAGCCGCTGTTTCGAATGGGAACCAAGGGATAACACAGCTCTCAGTTAGCTCTTAGTGGCCCTCTGCATTATTCAGAGAACTTTCCTGCTTTTAGGGTACATCGTAGTTCTCAATATCCCCGCCTGGCTCTCGACTCAAGGGAATTCCAATTCGGAGATGGGCCTTCACCATTCCTCTTTAGCAGGGACCGGGCGCCCTGTTCATCTCTCAGGGGGGCCTTTTGAAACCCCAGGAGCATGTCAGCCCTTCCTGGCCCTCAGACGCCCTCCTCATGCATCAGGCCCCCCAGGTCACTGCTTATGCCTTAGCTGTTGGGGGCCATATCCAGCCGAGATGGCCCTCTCCAGCTGGTATGGGTCATTGAGCAATCCAGCTTTCCGGCCGGTCCTCTCTTGTTTTCACGGCCATTATCAGATCTAAGGGTGCACACCTTCACATCTCACGGGCTCTTTCCACACTATCGGTTAGAGGTATTATGAATGATGAATTGACTACAGGCTACGTACTACAGTACTTCAGCTTTGAATATATAATTTATATATACATCGCTGTGTTTAACTATGCGCCTGGTGCTGCTTCTATGTAATCTGCAATCATCTTTTAATTCATTGTCCCTGTTGACCTTCATTTGCAAAGCCACGGCAGACCATAGAGAGCAGGCAGTCACAGTAAGCTTTTCACGATAATGGTGATGAGGCACAGCAATAGTGCAGGCCAGCCCTGATCTCTCATTAAAATAAATAGATCGAGGACTATCATCCAGGTTCTGAATAGAAGAGGTGACAAATACCAAAAATGTTGGGAGCAAAGACCGGGACCGGCTGGTCTGATGTTTCCAAATCCGACTGGGGCCCGGTGAAATGGACTGAAGCCCGGTCAGAAAACCTGTTCTTTCAATGCATATTTAGAGTAGTACCACTGTTTTTTTTTATTAGGACCACATAGGTAGTTCATATCACTTTTGGAAGCCTCATTCACTCGCAGAACATGGATTGAAAATAATCCTCTGATCAAGACTTCCTTTTAAGTTGACACATATTGATGGCAAGATGATGGGTACAAAACAATTGTTAAAACGGTAACCGGACAAATCTACGTGCGTAAATGTACGTAAGCAAATGTACATAAGCAAATGTACGTAAGCGCAGATGTACGTATGGCAATTGTACGTAAGCGAAGATGTACGTATGGCTAATGTACGTAAGCGCAAATGTACGTATGGCAAATGTACTTATGCGCAAAAGTACGTATGCGCAAAAGTACGTAAACGCAAATGTACGTAAGCGCAAATGTACGTATGAGCAAAAGTACGTAAGCGCAAATGTACGTAAGCGCACAATGTACAATTGTATGTACATCATACAATGTGCTACAATGCTAGTCTGAAGCCATGCATATGGTAGTCATTCTAGCCTAGTCCCAGGCATATTCTACCGTTCGTTATCTGGTGAAACCAACTGGCATTTTTAGCTATATTGCAGTGGAAAGTCTTACTTTTGAAAGCTGATTAATATCATCAAGACCTTTTTAAGTTTGCATCCACTGAAAAATAAACACAAAATCAACTGACAGACCGGTTGAAAAACCGTCATATGTTCCAAGACCGGGAAAAAAGCCCACCGGGTTTGACCGGGATTTCTGACCGGGCTTTCGGTCCTTCCATGTGCCACCTCTAGTGAATATCACTATATGCCAAGACTTGGATAGGCGACATGAACTGCGAGTCAGATTAAAGTCATAATGTGTTCCATCAATGGGTTGGGGATTTCCTTAAAGTTTCAACATAAAAGATGGAACAAATGTCTTTCGTGTGCTCAGTGCCGACAACATTGTATTCACGATAGCAGCATGAAGGCGGCGCCTGAACACAAACAGGATGACCTAATCCCATGCTTACATACTCGTGGGAAGTGATTACGCATCTGAACGTGGTTCATGCCGCTGCAGCTGTGTGTCACACCTGTGCAGGCGGGCAGCTTGGTATGACTTGCTTTCCTGGAAAATTGGGCCGACCGCCAGCCGACCAGACAGGGACAGCAGGAACTGTGTGAAGGGGAGGGGGCGGACCACACCCGCCAGCAGGTGCCCGCCCGCACTCGTTATCCTTGAATTAGCAGTCCAGCCCTGCTCGAACACCTACACCACAGCTCCTCCCCACACTGGCTGGGCACCGTGTGCTGTCCCTCCCCACACTGGCTGGGCACCGTGTGCTGTCCCTCCCTACACTGACTAAGTGGAGTTTGCTGTCCCTCCCTACACTGGCTAAGTGCAGTGTGCTGTCCCTCCCCACACTGGCTAAGTGCAGTGTGTTGTCCCTCCCCACACTGGCTGGGCACCGTGTGCTGTCCCTCCCTACACTGACTAAGTGGAGTTTGCTGTCCCTCCCTACACTGGCTAAGTGCAGTGTGTTGTCCCTCCCTACACTGGCTAAGTGCAGTGTGCTGTCCCTCCCTACACTGGCTAAGTGCAGTGTGCTGTCCCTCCCAACACTGGCTAAGTGCAGTGTGCTGTCCATCCCCACACTGGCTAAGTGCAGTGTGCTGTCCATCCCTACACTGGCTAAGTGCAGTGTGCTGTCCATCCCCACACTGGCTAAGTGCAGTGTGCTGTCCATCCCTACACTGGCTAAGTGCAGTGTGCTGTCCATCCCCACACTGGCTAAGTGCAGTGTGCTGTCCATCCTCACACTGGCTAAGTGCAGTGTGCTGTCGCTCCCTACACTGGCTAAGTGCAGTGTGTTGTCCCTCCCCACACTGGCTAAGTGCAGTGTGCTGTCCCTCCCAACACTGGCTAAGTGCAGTGTGCTGTCCATCCCCACACTTGCTAAGCACCGTGTGCTATCCCTCCTCATATTGGCTGGGCACCGTGTGCTGTCCCTCCCCACACTAGCCCGCTATCACGTGCTGCCTCTCACACTGTCTCGTGCCTGTATGGTGCCCAGACAATGTGGGGAGGAGCTGTTGTGTAGATGGCCGAGCTGGGCTGGGCTGCTGATTCAAGGATAACGAGTGCGGGCGGGCACCTGCTGGCGGGTGTGGTCCGCCCCCTCCCCCTCACACAGTTCCTGCTGTCCCTGTCCGGTCAGCTGGCGGTCGGCCCAATTTTGCGGAAAAGCAAGTCATGCCAAGCTGCCCGCCTGCACAGGCATAACACACAGCACACGGTTACAGTGGCATGGACCATGTTCCGGTTTGTAATCGCTTCTCACGTGTATATAAGAAGCTTGAGATTATGTCATGCTGTTTGTGGTCAGGCACCGCCTTCATGCTGCTTTCGCTAATACAATGTCGTCGGCACTGAGCGCAGGAAAAACGTTGTTGCCATGCTTTGTACTGAAACCTTCAGGAAATCCACACTGTTTTCCTGAAACATATTAGGACTTTAACTTGACACGCGGTTCGGGTCACCTATCCAAGTCTTGGCATGTAGTGCCTTGTGATCGATACCTTTATATTTTCAAATCATCTGTTTTCAGTGGGGCACCTCAGAGGTGAGAGCGGTGAGCTATTAAAATTGGTGTCCTGGTAGCCAGTTACCCGGCCTATCCGGGCATGTATGACGTGTACGGGTGGGCGAAGCGTAGCGCGTGCCATGCGCTCAAGATTCACTACCCACCCCCAATTCTATTGAATATGGGGGTGTGGCTCTTTCCGACGAAAAACGCGACCGACACATGATGGGAGAACGGGTTGCGCCGAAATCTTTTGTTGTTAATCGGTTTAGCGTGTGAAACGGGAAGGTTTGTGTGAATGACACATTCGAGGATGGCGGAAGGTGAACGTAACCACGCTGTTCACCAACTGCGGGAAGGATATTTCGCTGGGAAATTATTGGAGCGCGACCGTCGGACCATAACGGGTTTGTGGCAGCGCCATGTCGCTCGTCAGTCTCTGCTGGACTTGACTAGAGCTGACCGACCTGCGGCAGTTACCGTCCGGATAGCTCAGTTGCTTAGAACGCAGGCCCGTATTGGCCTGCCTTGTCCTGGCAAGACAGGGTTTGAGTCGCTTCACGCGTTTGCATAGGCTGGGACAGTCAGTTGGCAGCCAACTGGCTGGGACAGTCAGTTGGCGCTTGGCCCGATAATGCCGGAGAAGCAGCACCGGTGTAGCCGTGTCTTTGCACTGGTGGCACGTTTGCAAGGGATGTAGAGAAGGGAGGGGAGAGATGCATGATGATAATCAATTTTCTTGTCAAAGTTTTGCCGTTGAACTGGAATTCCCAGATTGACGTCGTGCAGTCAGGGTTCAAGCAAAAACTGCTTAGCAAAGGACCCTGATCTGCAATGCTAATCCAACAAGAATTAGGACTAATATTTATTGAAAGAACCACCGGTCGAGATGACTCAGTCATGTCTATCGGCCAATCGGCATGTTTTTACAAAGGCCAATAAGAGACGGGCTGAACTTGGCCTGGAGCTAAGCACGAGTACCATCCGCAGGTAAGACGATGTAATATTCTTGTATGTCATCTTTCCTGTGAAATAATACTGGATTATGAATCTCACTTCAAGAGATGAGAAGGATCATGAATGCCATGAGATGGTATAGACGTAAGAGCGGATGGAGGCATGGATCCATTTTCAATTGAACCTAGAGTTGACTTCTGCTAGTGGGTGACTTTTTTGGGAGGATGGACATGTTTGCACTAGATGGACTCTGTCTGAGCGGCGGTGTATAATATCTTCCAAAGTTCACAACTTCCAACCTTCATAATTTCCAAATTGGAAGCTAACTTCCAAAGCAGTCCGGATAGGAGGCATTCATGTTTTCCAAAGTTCTCAATTTCCTAATTGAAAGTTAGCTTCCAAATCTGACGTTAGCTTCAAACTTGGAAGTGAACTTCCAAAGTAGCCCGGATAGGAACCAAACCTAACCTAACCGAGCCTAACCTAACCTGACCTAACTTACCCGAACCTAATGTAACCCAACCTTCTGACTTTTGGAAGTTGACTTCCAATTTTTGGAAGTTAGCTTCCCATTTGGCATCTAACTTCCAAGTTTGGAACTTAGCCTCCAATTTGAAAGTTGTGAACTTTGGGAAAATATGAACGCATCCTATTCGGGTTGCTTTGGAAGCTATCTTCCAGTTTTTGGAAGTTAACTTCCAATTATAAAATTATGAACGCTGGAAATTTTAAACTTTGGAAAATATGAATGCTTCCTGTTTGAGCACGAGGGGACTGGAGCTGCTAAGCAGCAGGTATAAAGAGGTTCTTTGTAGTTGTTCAGTACAGGGAAACTGGGAAGGTCATGTAGGGAGATGAAGCTTATAAAGTAGAAAGTATTCCATGGAAGGAATAGGAGTAGAATCTTTATGGTTGGATATTGTCCTGAGGAATGAAACACGGTTAAGTATTGGGGAATACTGGGGAGTATTGGGGAATACTGGGGAGTATTGGGGAATACTGGGGAGTATTGGGGAATACTGGGGAGTATTGGGGAATATTGGGCCAACAGATCAGAATGAAAACACTGAAAGGTTGATGCAGGAAGAGATATGTAGTCGAGTGTTTGGTTGGACTCCTGTGCTGAGGGCTTCAACATAGCAGGGTTAAGAGACCAAACTATAAGTGTAACTAACTCAGAAAGGGGCTTCATGGTTCGTTTTGAGGACAATTTCCTGCTTTAAATGGCAGGTAAACCAACAGGTGCAAACGATCTAGTAGAACATATTAATGAGGAAATGAGGAAAATTGTGCGCAAGATGTAAACGTACGAAAGTCATTGGAAACCAGAGATAGAAGTATACGATTTTCCTTATATGCTGGAAGTGTGAGGAATAATAAGACACTGATTTCAAACGCAGACAAAGAGAGAGAGAGAGAGAGAGTGTGAGAGAGAGAGAGAGAGAGAGAGAGAGAGAGAGAGAGAGAGAGAGAGAGAGAGAGAGAGAGAGAGAGAGAGAGAGACAGACAGACAGACGGAGACGGAGACGGAGACGGAGACGGAGACGGAGACGGAGACGGAGACGGAGACGGAGACGGAGACGGAGACGGAGACGGAGACGGAGACGGAGACGGAGACGGAGACGGAGACGGAGACGGAGACAGAGAGTGTGCTTTAGGGTATTCAAGACACTCTATACACATATTTTGCCTCCATGAAGCAAAGAAAGGTTTAGGTTTGGTTAGGTTAGATTTTACCTTTCACTTGGAAAATTTTGAGGGGAAAATTGTTCAGTTTTTCCAATTTTTAGGAACTGTTGTTCTTAAAAGGGTGATTGGGTTTTGTTTTGTTAGGTTATGTCACATTTCAGTTATATTATCTTGCATTATTTTATGCAATATTTATAGCCCCGTTTTGGGGACTAAGCCCCAAGCCCCGTTTTGATGGTTATTTTGCTTGCCAACTGAAAAGTAAGAATTTGCAGAGGAAACAAATGATCACATAGTTTTAATCGCGTTCATAAATGTTGCATTGAAAAAATCAGATTGCTTACAATTCCTATCTATAATATAAAAATAAAAATATACAATTTTATGATTAAACATCTTCAGGTCTAAAATAGGAACAATAAGAAATTACATGCTGCAAAGAGGGCTTACAACAGTTCATATTAATTTCAGCAGTACTGGAAGCACATCATTATTCTCGACTTTATCTCTTCCAAGAACCTCCTGTCGTTCTTTGCAGAGATAATGTTGCTGTTTCAAATTATTTCAAACTGCCTGCCCTGCTAAAATTTCCTGAAGCTCATTGCCAGACAAAGAAGTATAAACTGTTCTGTCGGCAACTGTTGTAAATAACTTGATCTACTCTGGATTAGATGGTCGAAAGTCCTCTCTAAATCCAAGATTCCCAGAAACCCTACATTGAAATGCACTCTGTGGTCCAGGGGTTATGTCATCAAAGCTGCAACACAATTGACAATTTAAGTTCTGAATCACAAAATAACTACTCATGCCTCCAATTTTTTCAAACTTTGGGCGTTGATTCCTACGTACATCCGAGAAGCACCCTCTGTTGCAAGCACAACGTAGGAACACTTCCCGTGTAGAATGAATGAATAAATCTTAGCAACCACATACAACTTTCAACTACACCAATGAAGCAGATAAATACCGCTCGCAAATAAGAGAATACCAACTAATTAAGCATACGCTAACATATGGTAGAACAATTCTTCGTACTTGATCATGGCTATTGGAATAGCGTTCTTTGAATCGATTTGTCTCTTCTGCGTCGGTTTTCGTATATTTTTCCGTCAGTACATCACTTTGCATGGCACATCACTTCATCTCCGTTCTAGTGCTAAATCATAGGGTATTCCTAGTATCGATACCAGGTGAACTAGCAATACATGTAATAAGGTACTCGCGAATATTGCTGTTCGAGGTCTTAAGTGCACATTTTATTGCGCTCGTCAATTCTTCCCAGTTCCAAATGCTCCATTGGATGCGTTTCTGAAGCATCGGCCACAGTTGGAATAATTCCTTTAACCTCGCTAATTTGAAGGTCTTAGAAAAACTCGTTAAGAAGAATGTTCAGACTCATCTTGATAGGCATAGCCTTTTAAGCAGGGTGTAGCATTGTAAGCCTTTGGGGTGGCACTTCCCCGCGGCGAGGGCACTTGTCTGTACTTCTTTTGGTCGACTGTCCAGATTCGATGAACAGGTCAATGTCGGGGTGTCAATGCCCAGATTCGATGAACAGGTCAATGTCTGGGAGCAATCGGTCGTACGGTTTTCGCCGTCGTTTTAGGGCTGTGATCTTGAAGCAAATGCAATTTCGTGCTGCAATGCCCATGATATGCAAACTGAAAACTTAGTCTAGCACACCGACACGTGGGAAGGTCAAGGTCAACCATCAGGTCAAAGTCAAGTACCCGGACGTGTGTGAGGTACTGCTAAAGCTCAACATTATCGAAATATATTGATCTCAGGACAATTCCAGGACAATTCACCAAGGTTGACTGCAAATTTTTCACCACATCCCCTCCGATTTTGTTTAAAAGTGGTGCACTGTGTTATCTACAGCCTATATTGCGATCCTGATATTTGTGTTTCTAGGTCAAAGTTGTCACGAGATACAAGTTACGTTTTTGAGGCCAGGGAGAAAGCTCATATAGAAAGTCATTTTTATCTTCTTAGTGATAGCAATTAGCTCGTCAAACCTGAATTTGAAATTTGATTTGAAAGCGAAAGATTCACTCAGTGAAAATAAGTGTGCAAATAAAAAATACAAAGTGCACACAACAAATACAAATACAACAAATAAGTGTGATGTTGTGAAGGTAATATTTGACCTCGTGACCTCGTGACGTTTCATGGAACACGTGACATTTTGAAAAGAAGTCCTAATTTAATATTTATAATTTTATTTATAATTTATAATCATTGTCAATCCCAAGATGTATTGCTTGACGTTTTTTTTATTGTCAAGCCGAATCCGTAATGGGTCACAGAGGTCAATTGTGACTGCCTGACATGATATCCGGAGAGTGGTATTTTACGTGACAAGGAGCATAGCCGATATGGATGCCATTTAAGAGCTACTCGGCCATAGATCACGGTGATGATATTGTCAAGTACGCCAAAGGTCAAACTGGTCATATATGGTTGTGACCTGACCTCAATATAGTGGATTGGTGTGTATTGTAGAGGTGGTTGACAAAAGGTCTAATTTTAAAAGCCGCTTGATGATAGATCACGATTATATCAGGTTTGCTTGCATAAGAGGTCAAGGTGGTCACGTATGAATTAGCGACCTGTCCTGGAGTTGAAGCTTAAAGCGTGTATTATAGGAGGGATTCGGTATGGGGGTGTTTGGGAGCACTTTGTTCGGAGAAAACAACAAGACCATAAACGTGCATGTAAGGCCCCATTGGTCACATTTGGATACTTTGTCTTAACGATTAGGGTGCCTTGCCGGGTTTGGTCACGGTCTGGTCTTCTCGTGTCGCTAGAGCCTGTTGACGCGTGGGCCACGAGTTATCGTCCCTCTGACGTCACCATTTGGTCACGGTCTGGTCTTCTCGTGTCGCTAGAGCCTGTTGACGCGTGGGCCACCAGTTATCGTCCCTCTGACGTCACCACTTTATGACGTTTTTTTAGATGGAACCGCCGCAGCCACACACGTCCCTGAACAGTAATTGCAGAGGAAAGTGGTTAAATTTTACGAGTCGGACGACATTAGTAGGCTGTGACCAGGCGGGTGATGCCAAATCCCTTGGACATGCAGAGGGTGCGAAGCATGCGGTAGAAAAGCTTTTAGCTTCTTAGAGCTACTTTTGGGCGGTCTTCGCGAATGGTGCACTGCTTTTTAGGAAGGAAGTGCAGCCCTGCCATCGGATTTTCAGCCTTTGCGAGTCTGATGCCTCACTATTGCGTGCTGGCCGACAGCGGAGCACGCGACGTATGTGTGTGATCTGTTGATCGTTGGACGTTCATTGATGTTATGCTTCCGGCCTACGAGCATGCTTGTACGCTTATTGATGCAGTATCGAAGCTGACGTATCACCACTTCATCGCCCAGACGTAATCGCAGTACTCGAAGTAGCTGCGCGAATATTTCTGACAGTGAGTTGGTCATGGCAGGTACTTTGTGTCTAAATTGTTAAGTCATCATCCGGGATGCGACCAACGTTTTCATTGGGATAGCGCGGTGTTTTGTCACTTCCGTCAGTGTACTATGCGTCTACTTGTTATTACTACTTGTCTACGTTCTTACTACCCTCCTTAGCATTTCTGAATGGGGAGAGCTACCGATATGTAACAAAACCAGCGTGTCGCGCCTCAAGACATCTCATGATTAATACCAAACTGGCATACGTTTGCTCACTGGGTGAACTCTTCGGTCACTTTAAAAGTACACATTTGGGAAAAATCGAAACGTTTCACGTTCAATCCTTGCCTGTGTAAAACAATATCAGATATTGCTTCCAATATTCACTATTGTGTTCCTCGGTAGGTTGGGATACCCACCATGTCCAAATTGTTATATTTCGGCCCATATATAATTAGTCAGATGAGGTCACGCATTTACCTCTATTTATATATGTTTGAAATCGTGCCTGAAAACACTATTGTATGGCATCCAGTGTTAGAACAAGACGCCAAATTCAGCTTTAGCGTCAAGCTTAACTCCAGAGTTAATACTAACCCAAAAAAGGTCACCTGTGGTTCAGTTAGGTCATTAACATAGTATAGCATTGGGGAGGTCAATGACCTGTGTAGGCAGGTTCGCTGGATTGTCTATCACCCGACCACATCCTTCATTGATGATTTGGGGACAGTAGATGGGATAAATAAGTCGTCATTTCGGGCGAAAAAATATTTGCCTTGAATATTCCATCTGATGACGTCATAGGTCAGTGACCTCGTATGCAACCTTCAATTTGTCTTACACCATAAGGTTGACAAAGGATGACTAATCAAGTATGACATGTATGAATCAAGTATGACAATGACTAATCAAGTCGCGCACTGACGTGCACCATGTTTGCGTGGTCACCCCTCCCCCCACACACAAAAATATCTGCCGGAGGGAAGAGGAAACAATTCCACCTACACCTACACGGGTGAGGCTTAACCCTCTTTCCGGTCTTTTCAGGAAGATCCTCACACCCCGTCTCATGGGGTGGGTGTCGTCATAAACCTTCTTCTAATCTCCAAACTAAGCGTCGCACGAAAACGAAATAGATGTAATCGGAAAGCGTTCGACGAGTAGGGCCCAAAACCACCCCGAAAATCTTCTCCCATCAAAAAGTGAAGTCACTGGGGAGTTTATGCGGTCACGACTGACGTCACTTTTTCTGGATGAGTTCATTTCGGGGAAGATTTTACAACAAAGCTTGTTTGGAATCAGAAAGGAAAGGCGAGATCGATCATGGTCCCAAAATGTTTGCCCACCAGTTTTTTTTTGCTGAATTTATCAAACCGTTGGGTCTCCGATGTTTTTCTAATGGATAGAGCGCGCAACGAAACGTTGTTTTAGGTGAGCTTAGCCTCATGAAACGTGCGTTCTTTATCCAGAATCTTCGATGTTAGCCGTTATGGACAAATATACAAACCAAACCAGTAATCAACAAAGCAAAAAATCGCAAAATCCTCTGGTGCGATTTTTTTGCGTTCCTAATGATAAGCTAACGCTGAAAGTTGCATTGAAATATTCTAACCCCTTAAAGAGTGACGACTGGTTGAACGTTTTTGGAGGTGACCTTACTTGACCTTGAATAACTATGTGACCGGGGATTAGATGACCTAAAAATTTTCGCCCAACATGTCAAATTGATGTGAAAACGGTTTGCCGAATTTTAGTGTTGCCGCGCGCTGCTTTTTTTAGTCTGCGGAAAACCTTAGGGTGGGGCGCAAAAAGAACACCCCACACCCAAGGTGGCGCGGGTAGACTGCATAGACTGTAATAGACCGCACCTTCATTTCTTTACCAAATTTGCGTTCATCAATTGTCAAAAGGTATGCTAGATTTCGAAACGATATCTTCAACGGTTCAGGAGTTATCTCAAGAAACCTCAGGAGGCATTAACATTCCTCCCACATCTACAAGGTTGGAACAAGTGCATTAAGTTACCTTCACAAGTATGATAGATTGCTCACGATTTGATTGCAAGATTAACTTCCTGTGGGATATCGTGTATCTTGGAGGACAACTTTGTGAGCCACCCGTGGTCAATTGTGTCTGAAGAGGATGTTAACATATTTTCACGAATCCCATAAAGACAATTATAAAAAGTAACCAAGTGCTCATATTAAGTAAAATAAGATCATAAATCGGTCTAATACATTTCGGCATGTCCCTTCTTCGGAGACAGAATAAATACACAGAGACATTTTACGCACAGGATTTATGCACATGCTATATAGATATATATGAGACCATCTACCAATATTGACGAAATCGTCATCTAAGTCCAAGTATCGAGCATATTTAAATTCCAACATAACAATGGGCATTGTAACAAGTACACGTGAAGCGACACTAGCAGAGTAAAAATGTTCTTCGCTTCCCGAAACACCCTCCCTATACATCTGCCCTATACATCTCTACACACACATATATCCATGATACGTCAATGCTCTCGAAGCTTTCGCGTGTGTGGATGAACGAGTGTGTGAGTGAGTGAACACGTGAGTGAGTGTATGAGTGAGTGGCGAGTTAGTGAGTGAGTGCGTACATGGATGAGTGAGTGAATTCCTGGGTGAATGATGGAGTGAGTGCCGGCGGGTGATTATAGTGATTAGTGAATATGTCGACGAGTGCAGGTGACGTCTGTACAGTGTCATGCTGCATTGGGAACTGGTTTTATGAGGGTCCATGAAGCTACCATTGTGTTTAGGGGAGACATTTGGTTCCTGATTTCAATTGACTCTGCAATTTTGAGTTCTGTCATGTCTTTACAAATCCGCAAGATTGTGAAGCTGAGCGTTTTTGACGTGATGGTGTTTTCGGGGTGATTTGTGGAGAAATGATCTCCAAAAGGGGTGTTTTTCGTTTTGTTCTTTGCGTCTCTGATGTGTTCCATGTATCTGTCCCTAACTATGTGTGTTGTTTCCCCAATGTAAGTTATGGATGCTGTCCCTGAGGTGCAAAGCTCGCACTTAATTTTGTACACCACATTGTTGGTGTGACATCTATCTTAGAGCCGGCCAGACAGCATTGGTACGCTCTAGTGCACGAAGGGCATGGTTACTTTTTATAATTGTCTTTAATTCGACAATGCTCAGCACAGCTATCTGCAACATTATCAACTTCGAATCCCATAAATGTTACTTCATCTATCGGTTTGCAACCAAAATGACGTTCGGACGGAGGAACAAATGCATTATACCACAGACGTCTACAGTTTATTACCCCTTTGTAGTTGTAGCATAACCAGGGGTGCACCCAGGATTTGTTTCGCATGAGGTCTGTAGCTGCGCTTTGTAATTTGGCAAAATGTTGAGCGAGTATTGTAGAATTCGCCTTTATATCCAGACAACAGACCTTACTGAGTCGGGAGACGGTAGGGTTGGTATTTGTTTTAAGACCCAGAAAAGCCGTCGACTCTAAGCGGGCCGGCGCCTGGAGCCTCATTGGGTGCACTAGTGAACATAACTCACTTCTTCAGCTTCGCTATGGCACCGGAAAATGCACACCTTACTTTCACAAGAACAGCACGCAATACCCACATGACGCACGTGATGGTGCCAGGTTAAAACCCCAAGCATCTTTAGTCGATGAATATAAAGCGTTTCGTTTCAACACTTTCGTGAGTACCTTTGAGACGCCTGCTTCAGTGTCTTATATACATGGACGCGAATGTAACCCATTCTCGTCCCAGGGATGGTACAGCATGATAGTCCTGTAGTTATGGTCATGTGGTCATGTGGTTATGTGGTTATGGTCATGTGGTTATGCCGTGTGCCGTACCCATGTCATGACATTATGCCTTGACGGTCATGTCTTGGAAGCATTGGTTGTGCCATGAGAGCATAGTGGTGGGTTAGCACCTGCCAAATGCCGGGAAGGTATTCCGTGATCTTTTA
>JAOTOM010005028.1:0-192500 GCA_034440615.1 Ashinkailepas kermadecensis
AACTGGTTGTACAAAACTAATGAAGCCTCATTAGGAGGGTGACCAATGCACAACACCTCACTGCGACATCTGTAGTACCACGTTAAGCATAGGGCACATCCTGCTAGACTGTAGTAGCTTTAGCTCTCAAAGACAGCCACTTAGGGCATTCTGCCAAAGAGAGAGCATCACCCTATCGCTTCTATCACTTATCGGTGTCAAGCACCCAGAACACCTTCAAATGCTATTTGAATATCTGTATGCCACAAACCTAGCATGAGCACTGTAGGCACCACACCACCAACTCTCACGTCAATCCGCAATGCGTGCTCGCGAAACACTCGTAGGAAACACGTAAATAGCCATCCCCGAATGGCGCCGGACGTACATGAGGCGATTGCTTCCCAGTTATGAATAAATGGCTACCTAGCGGGGCCGTCGGACGTAGATGAGCCGACTTGCTTTAGGAAATATAAAAAAACACCGTACTAACAAACCAACCGACAATCCTGCATGGCATGCTTGGACTAACCCGCTACTAACAACTAATAAGTGGCAGCCGGCGTGATAGACGGTGTGGACAATTGCTTCATTGTCCGCACGGAAAGATCCCTCGGTGCTCTTCGGTAAGAGTAGGCTAAAGCCGGCACCCTGGCAAAATCCAGTTTCTTGCCACTTTCATCCCCCCCCCCGCCACCTCGCCCCAATTACAAATCATTTTGAGGAGGAGTAAAGTAAAATGAAAACCATTTAGACACCAGAGTTGTCTCCAATTCAGCCTCCGCCTTCAGCACCCAAAAATCCCACACAAACTAACATAAAATTATCTTAACGTAAACACCCACTTGCCTGCACGTTGATTGCAAACACTTGCCTTTTTAGACAGGCATGTAACGTACTCGCTTTAAAGGCGCCGCAAATGACCTTCATGGCCCGACACGCCTCTACAAATTACCCCCCTCTGTAATACTAATACTGTACCCACTTCTGTAATACTACCACTGTAATACAGGTACTCCTACGAACCTTCACACATTCAACACCAAGTTCCTCGAAATTGCCTTGCCTAACCCAATAGGCAACATTAACTTTTTCTTTGGCAACGCAAACTTTACAATTTGCAACAACACCTTTCGGTATTATCTATCGCCTTTGGAATAACACTTCTGAGATATCAAGCGTAATTAAGAACACCATCGAAATGAGGCAGTATAAGGACATCAAAAAGAACGTTTATTAACATCTTCTAACCTGCCATCTGGCTGGATTATCGATAGCACTCAATAGTAGCGGAACGCTCACCTCAGGGTTAGGGAGTGATGAAAGTCATGTCTTGAACAATATATTTACGGTCGGTTTCCTACTGTTAATGTTGAATTTCGCACCAGTGGGACGGAGTACAGCGCTCCAGCGCCCCCAGGGCACATAATAATTGAGGGCTTCTGCTCTACTGAGCAGCCGCCAACGTTCTCGGAATATTCTTCGCCGATGATATGGGATTAGCGCCTCATGTTCAGAAGACAATTGCAAATATATTTAAGCGTCTATTTATACTGTACGCTATGTGCCACTTCAAAGCTCCAATATCCCGCCGGGAGCGTGTGTATTGGTCTTCCGTCGACGTCCGACGTCATTGATCGCTGTTGAAACGCGAGCAATAAGGCGCTCTTGGGGTATATGTTTTTTCCCTATTTGCATAGTATATGACAATGCTCTCCAGGTAATGCGTCTGCGCAGTCTTAAGTGCAGTCGTTTTCATTTGCCTAATAAGTTGGCGCTGTAATGTTTTAGGAACCTAGCCACAAGTACACCTCTTTTGTCTTATGTGAGATATTTCCAGAGTGCACATTAGCTCGCTCGCTCAGCTCACATTCAAAAGTACGCGTACAGTGGGCTATTGCATATGTGCGCCTCACCGGCTGCTGCAAGCTGTCGAGCGGCTTAGCGCCCGCTCTGTCAGCTAAATAGAAGGCGTAATGGAATGCTTTATATCTCATTTGTTTTGAAATGCTTTTCACACCGTATCTACCTAGATATGCTGATATAGCGAGACCTGTATTTTAGTTTCTGAGAGCTACCACGATTATTGTATTCTCACTGCAATGCAATGCACGTATATATATATATATATATATATATATATATATATATATATATATATATATATATATATATATATATATTTATATATATGATATATATATATTTATATATATACATATATATATATATCTATATATATCTATATATTTATTTATATTTATATATATATGCTTTCCTCCCTTAAACATGTCTTCCAATCTCATCCATTTCACAGTTCCCAAAAGGCCAGGGTTAGCCGAAGCAGCACCAGTTAAATAATGAACCATTATTGATGCTGAGCATACCTGATGACTGCGTGTTTTATGCGGAAGATACATCGTGATGGTGTATAACATACACAGTGACAGTGTTCTCTGTTCGGCAGGTACATCGTGATGGTGCATAACACACCCGGTGACTGTGTAACCTGTGCGGCAGGTACATCGTGATAGTGTATAACATACACAGTGACAGTGTTCTTTGTGCGGCAGGTACATCGTGATAGTGTATAACACACCCGGTGACTGTGTAATCTGTGCGGCAGGTACATCGTGATAGTGTATCCAATGAGGTCTCGCTCCCTGTGCACCATGAGTAACTGCAAGAAGGCCGTGGTCGTGGTTTGGAGCGTGTCACTCATTCTGACAGCGCCAGTGCTCATCACAAAGGTATGCTTCGTGCTGCCGCAACCCGCACAGCATAATACAGGGAGCATCCAAAGCCTCTTCTTTCGCTAACTTGGACTGTCTGTCTGCACTGAAAGGCGAAGCAAAAGGTGCACCATCACAGGCTCCTTTGCTCCATCTGTCAGCAATGCAGACTGAATTTCTTGTAAGCTATTTTTTGTTTTTGCATTGTTGTTTTGTTGTATTTTTATTGTTGTATTGTTTTTCTGTTTTTATTGTAATTTTGAACTTCCATCTGAATGCCACGTGACTTTGACGGATAGTAGTGAACTTCTTAGGGCTTATATATGCAATAAGTTTGGTTTCATATGTAGCCATGCCACTTGTAAGAGATCGTTTATTAATCTTCAATGTTGCTTCACAACAGCCGGTGCACTTGGCGATTCAAGTGCCTAGCATTGTCTTGAAATTTCGGAACATAGCTGAAAGCTTATTGCGCAGGAGCCGCTTCACCACATCCCTCCGGGACGCAAACATCGAAGTACCTCCCGGGGCGACAGAGAGGCTCCTGGAGCTAAAGATGCTTCCTTGGTCATAATGTGACATTTTGTGGAATTAGGAACTCTAATCGTGAATTCCATATTTGTTTCGTTCTTACGCACTTCCGCTGCAAACAGATTCATATCCATCAATCTCTCCCACCTTTACGGCCCTTCTCATTTCCTGGCCCTCCTTACCCGTGTTGGTGGTTTCTTCTCCATTTTGGGAGCGTCATCATCGGTTTTGGGAACCCTCTTGCGTTCTGGAACCCTCAATCGTCCCCAAGTGAATCTCGTCCCCTGTTTTATTGGCTTCCTCTCAACCCCTGGGGCATCCTTTGCCATCCTGGGTGGACTCCTTAGCTGGTTCAATTGCTTGCAGAGAGGGTTTCCACAGACTTCAGACGGTCAAATCCATACGCTTACCATCCCCTGCACCTTGCCCTATGCTACAGGCCGTCATTGTAGGTGGAAAAACAAACAATTTGCTTGGCCGTGCTTAGGTTATTCTTTGGCCGAAAGCTAGATATTTTCATTTCGGCAAACGGTGATGGAAAGTGACTTTTTCAGGAAGGGGCTTGACATAGCAGTCGCAATAGCCCACTATTTGTCAAGAACCAAGAAGACTTTAGCATAGGGTTGATGAAAGAACCACTGAAGGGTTATTTCCTCATCACCCAAGCTGTTATTCCGGAAGAGATTTGACGTAGCTCTTGTGATAGCTCACTATTTGTCATGAGCACAGAAATTCATATAAGAAGACCATTTCTTCATCACCCAAGCTTTGTGTGGAAAGCTTCCTCTTACTATGTCCGTGCCCTCAATGTCGTGCTAGTTATATGTATGCCTGTCGCTGGAACTCTTTCTAAGCATACAATTGTTCAATAGCAGGCATATCAACAACCAACCCTCCCCGGTAGATACTAATCTTACAATCGCCAGGGAAAAAGTGCATCTGAATTAAACCTGCGAGTTTATGATCAATGATTGCGTGCGTGCTGGATAAATATCTAACGACCTCCTTTCCCGCAGGACATTCGTCCCGAGCGTTTCGGCAACAATCAGACCCAGATCACAATACACTACTGCCGCGACAAGGAGTCGATGGGGCTGGGATTCGCCATATACCAGTTTCTGATATTGTTCGCCATCCCCGCGCTGCTCATGAATTTCTTCTACTCGCGAGTCATCTCCGAACTCTGGAAGTCAACTCGCACCATGAAGCAGATGACCTGCGCCAGGTGAGTGCCGACCAAGGCCGCTTATGAAGCTACATACATTGGCGTAGCCAGCCTGGTGGGTCACGGCCACACTAACCATCTCGATGGAAAATATTGGCTGTGAGGGGTGGCTACAGTAATAGCGGTCGTGGTCAAGACGCTTGGTATTTGGTAATCGGCAGGGGTGCCATCGTCCTGTAGCTTTAAAAGCTCGCGATCCCGTTTGGTCAAAGTCAGAAACTAGGCAGTGTTTGACCACATGAATCGCTGCGGGCTGAAAATTCGGACGACGGCAGATTCATGTCGAGATGAGACACGTCCCACTTCCTTCGGCCTTCTGAGCATATCATACCACACATTCCACGAACAGTTCACGATCTCCGAAGCCTGAACCCGACTGGCGCCGAACTGATCTTTGTGCTGGAAAACTGGAAAGTGCTTTGATGTTGAATAAAGTAAAATAGTGTGACAACGGGCATCCATCGAGAACAAATGAATGAGCTCCTTTGCACTATCGACAAGGGTTGTCTTCTTGCTTTGAAAAGTCGTCAATATATGAAACCTACCTGAACCTGGAAGATCCCACCCATGCCTCTTGCAGCAACATAGAAGGCCTTGGATCGCTGACGCAGCTGCGATCACACCTGACTTAACATGTGTGTGATTGCATGATTTATATGACCTCAGGCCATGGACCTATGATGTTCGGCGGACACTGCCGTAATTGTTCGCGCTTTGCAACAAATATCCCCCGATGGTTCGTATTTCATGTTTGGGATGTTTCATGATCTTCCAATACTTCTGCCCTGAAGTGCAAAAGGAGATTAGTCGTCATGTGTGTACCAGTTTCCATCCAAAGGGGAACCGAAGTCATTCAATCATCACTGCTTTTTATCCTGCGGCTATCTTACCGTGTGTTCTTTATGAGTAAACTAGAAATTAGTGGCCACATGCACGCTTCCATGCTTAAAAACGATCTTAAGCACTGGGTGCTGCTAAGTGCCAGCGGTCTCTGCAAAGCTTAACCTAGAATAAAACTGATTTCAACTGACCAGATAGGTTACCTTTGAGTGTGATCGGGACCTATATGCTGCCAATACATTGCATGGACTTAGCTTACGCTATGATGTCTATCTTATCAGCCTATGAAAAGTGTTTATTTGGCTCGGTGTCCGATTGAAGTCGTCAGATAATGTTGTTTAAAAAATGTTGTGCACCATCTATAAGTTCACAAATGTTCTGGCATCAATAATCTTAAGTGTACTTTCAGACATCCGGTAACAAGAACTGTATTACCTTTTTGCGCTGCAGCTCTAACACCACGCAGATAAAAAGTCCAAGATATCTAGCCGCAACCCAAGCCCACGTACCTTAAATGATAGCCTAGCTACGCAGGCAACATTTCGAGCTGGCGCGGTTTGTTCTTATGTTGGATGCTTTCTGCTAAGTTGCTATATCATGCGCTGCATAAAACTGGTTTGCTACATAGGGCACTACTTTTGAATTTCGGTGCTGTTCTCAGCAACTCAAAAGAGCAAAGGCAACTTTTTGTTATTGTGCTGAGCGAAAGGCTGCAGACATGCTTGGTGACTTGCACATGTGAAGAATCGCGAAAGTTCGCAAAGGCTATAGCTTGACTGTTGGATTCTATAGCATACCATTCTAGTTTTTGTTTTACCTAACAATCCTGAGATCCGTCTTTAGCTTGGAGAGCGCGATGAGCCAGGCGTGCCTGGGCCAGCGACTCAACACTCGTTGGAGGGGTGGATGCAGCCTAATACACCTTTATTTTTATAATAGTTATCCAGCGACGTAAAATTGCACTGTCGTCGTCTGGCATAGCCTCCATTGCATAGGTAGTGCGTCCTTTAGAGCTACAAATATTAAAATATATGGCTGAATTTGGCGACTACCACCCATCAGCGCTGGGAAGCTAATCCGTACGTCCATTAACAGTAAGAGACTGGTGGGTCATGCATAGGGTGTCCGTTGCTGACCACCCAACTATCGATCACTTCCCCCTCCCCCCCCCCCGCTGCTATATGCGTCAGTAAATGCAATATTTCGTGGTGGGAGCGGCATCATCTGCCAACTTTTCCCAGCATCTCATAGGCTATCGGCATGGTAGGGGAAGTAAAACCTCCATTGATGAAGAGACCGGGAAAAAGACTTGAAGAAATCAACTGACATGTTTACTTACGGTCAATATTGAAGACACTATGACCCATGACAATATATGTGTACTATGTTTGAATATTTACGCTGGCTGTCACGCTGGCTAGTGCAAACACTGGAAAATATATGTTAGGGATGCTTTAACTTTGCTATCTATGAGCATCCCAGAGCAAATATGTTGTAATATGAAACTATGTTTGATCGTAGATGCTCTTCCTAACCCACCTAGCCTCAACGTGTTGGGTAGAGGCTGGTTGCACCTGGAGGCTAGCAGCCCACCGGATAGAGGCTAGCATGTTTGAATTTGGAAAGAGGCTAGCGGTTTGGATAGACGCTAGCAACCCACCTGGAGTGACCTCGTGTAACAACAAGTACTCTCATGTTACATCACGTGATGTTAGGTTTTATGATGAATCCATTGTATTTTTTCCATAATTTCAAATTCAGAGACTATCAATACCGATTAAATCTATAAAATTAGCTGAGCATCATCAGCTTGTTTCTATTTATTTATATTTCGCTCAATTGGATGTGATTGGTTGGATCTCGTTAGCAGGATTAGGGTGTGGCTTGGCGCAGGCAGGGGCCATTAGGCAATATTTTTCTGTTAATATCTTCTGAGACATGCCAATATTTCTGCCACTCGCAAAGATACAAGCGCATTGGTCAAAATGTCTCCAAGTTGACCTCACCTGGATCTCGATTGAAAACGTTCAACATATTCAAAATGTTGGCACTGTGTCATTCAATTGATACTACAAGTTGCAGAAAGAAATGAATGCACTCTAAAAAGGTGAAGCGTTTTTCTAGGCAGCTTCACTTAACCTAACTTATGTCAGTGACTTGTCAGATCCAGGTACGGATCCGCGAGGAGGTGGCAAAGGGGCGATCATCCTCCCATAGCCTCCAAGGGTGGTTCGGCGCTCCCCTTCCCCTTTGGATCCCGGGTGTAATCCCCTGACTTCGCTGCCTCCGCATGCTGCCGCTCCGAGCTCCCTCCTCCTGATACATTCCTGGAGCTACAGTTGAATGTGAACACAGACATATTCACAAAGGTGCACGACGAAACAATCAGGAAATTGTTGATTTTTTTCAGATTTTCTCATTCCCCATGGCAAACATTTTACCGAAGGCCAGTATGCATGACTAGGGTACTTAGATTAAATCATTCAGCTCGGGTACTTTTTTGGACTAGCCGAAGGTACCGCCCTTTCGACCCACTTTCTGTCGCCCCTTTGAAATGCTGCAGATGTCCAAGATATAACAAATTAGAATGGAACCAATTTGCATTGTCGACGCTGCCAATCAACAGCCGGTCGAAAACCGGGAAATATGCTCTGTTTTGGGAAATTAAACAGCGAAGTTCCGCTTGTTCTGTCGCTGTTTATCTGAACTACCTCATGGTTTGGGCAGCTTTTGATAGATTCGGATATGATTTGTTGCCAATTGAACGTAAAAGTGGAGCTTGGTGGAGCTTGGTGGAGCTTGGTGGAGCTTCAATTATTAATTTCCAGCGAAGCAGATCCTGTGAGTGTTCGTGACATTTGTGTTGTCATTGCAAATAGCTGTACATGTGGGACCAGTTTGGTAATAATCCGCTCGGGAATAATTGGTCATCGTTCTCCAGTGACTGTTTGCGATTGGCACGATATGTCGGCCTTGTTATTGACGCCGCGGCTGCCGACATGGCTCGAGTGGTAGTTAGCGTACGTCAAGAGCATGCATGGCCTATCGAGTAATGAGGGTAATACCTGGTGCAGAGCGATTCCATGCCACATTCAGCAGTGGCCATGAATGATGCTGGTTGTAGGCTGCGATTAAGTTGAATTATATTTCGATTACGGGGTTCGCTAGCCACTACAAAACCTGCCTGGGTATGCGCCAGAAGCAAACAGGCGTGTGAAGCTGTGTACACCTTTTCTTCGCTGCTGATGCGTTTATAATTATGGACCCGTGCCTTCCTGGACACCTTACATCGAATAGGGGTGAGGCTTTGATATGCGCAAGATGAAGCCAAGGGTAAATAGATTCCCATTGCTGATATGAAAACCGTTGGACCGCGCTTTGCATTTCATCTAGTTTCTCGAAAGGACTACCGATTCCAGGGCAAAAGATGTGCTCCACGTGGGCCTGATATGTGCGGTTGCCACCCACTGTCACGGGTAAAAAAGTGCCAAACAGTTCAAGCATTCTCCTATCATAAACCCAATTTCAGCGCTTTCTTGGTTGGACGAGTACAACTGTTTAATTGCGAACAATTACGAAGTTACCGACGTTTACAAATGACCCGTATTGTGAACCCCATGCTATCTGGAACTCCGAGCAATTACTTACAGCTCATTTCAATTTGGCCTTTGTTGGATTGCAAGAAAATGTTACCCACCGATCCCAATAATTGTGCACATGCTTGCTTCGAGTATTTACTCTGCACGTGATATTGAATGTGCATCCAGGAGATCGAGTTACAATGGAACATAACCAGCATGAAGTGCCATCCGAGGCGCTCGACAAGTGAGCGCAGTAGGCGGGTCACATCCGTCCCTGCTGTGGGCACATGATGTGGCATCATACCGCGGTAGGAAACGTCCGCTTCCCTGGAAGGCAGCCAAGACATGCACATGGCATATTTCGCGGAGTAGCCCCATAGTGCAAACAGCGACCGACTTCTTTGCATATGTCACTGATAAGCGACCCAATTCAGCTGAACTGTGATGCCACAGAGCCGAAATTAAGCTATCATCTCGGCATATCTATTAGTCCAGGCCGAAATCATCTATCAAATGTGATGTCCGCATCTCAAAAACAGACGAACTATGCCGGACTGTCGGGCACGTCTGTCGAGCAGTCCAACTGTCGCTCTGTCACGACTTGTGTCACCTCACAGCCTTCCCTCTCAGCATACGCTACATGCTACCACTCGGCCGAGCGCGCGGCGGTCGACCAACCTGACATGGCGTCCCCCAGCCTAGTGGCACGCAGAGCCCGTGGCATGACGACTAAGCTACGTGATTGGCTGTTGGATGGCGAGTGCTTCGTCGCTGGCGCTCTGGCCAAGCACTGCTATAAAGCTATTTCACCTTTCCAAACGGTGTGTGCACTTCCAAGGAAAGGTTGTGATCAAGGCGGCCAAGTATTGAGTTTGAAAAACCACGTCCAGTTTTTTAACGAAGATTAATTAGCACCTGTTTGAAAAGCTGCTAAAAGTTGCCAGCGCTTCACAGGCGTGACAGACGGGCTGGATCGGACCGGGCCGGCCCGCATCGTTCAGCTGAACTTGTGTCGTACATGCACGGGAATAGACTCGCTCTGGCTTCACCCTGGCGCGTAAGCAATCCAAGCTGTGAAGGGAAGCCATCTAAAAATGGCTCATTTACAATTATATTATGGCGTTTTGTGTGTCAAAATCACGCTGTTACTACTTCCATGCCTATGTGAAGCATGCACAGGGCTGTGTTTAACTGTACCAAGTTGTTCAACTTCGGACAGTAATCCAATAGAATGACCTCAAATGGATGCAGTGTGCTGCCGTCTCTCGCGAACTGAGGTAACGTGCCCCATGCGACGGTGGATCAGTAGGCAAAGCCCTGACTAGTGATACCATAGGTGGCTCGTTTTGCCTTGTCTTGTCTTGCCACCTTTTGATGTTAATCGCCAAGCTTATTGCGTACACGTATCACTTTGATCTAATATAAGCATCATCTTGCTACACCAATCATGTGTACAATATAACGCTCAGGGTGTCAGCCGTCACGTCTGCAGCTGTAGGACTCCGGCCTTGTCGGAGCGTGTGGTGCGATGCGGTGTTCGTGCTCGTGGAACTTGGGATGCACCTGGCGCGCCACTGTTGCGGCCATTCGTGTTCTGCAGGGCTGACACAAGCAGATCCCGCCAGACAACTACCGAGCCAACCGTACTTGGAGAAGCCGTGCCACTTGCAAGGTTAGTGCCGCTCTTCGGACCAATACCATGGCCGTCTTCCAGTGCAACTTCAGTCAGCAGCCCCATCCCCTGGGTAAATTCCTGAAAATATGATGTGATCTTAGATCAACATTTCGACAAAAGAAGACATGCTTAGGAAGATAGAGTTCATCGGGTTTCACCCCACTGTGTTGCTTTTTTGCTGCTTATTCCAGGAAAAAAAACGATAAACGGATGTGCCCCCTCACCCTTCGACGTCGATTAAGGATGGACTTCTAATGCGCTGTAATAATAATGCGCTTATGCGTTCTACGAGACGCTGTATGAAGTGCTGGAGATCCATAGCTTGGATGCCCGTTTGCAATTGTCTGTCTCCCTTTAATAGTCCCAATGGATTATGGTTGGCTTCAATGGCTGCAAATAAGCAATTACCACATGCGGCGTAATTGCTTTTCTTGTGTCACCTGACCGGCCGTTGTGTTCGGACATCCACGCTAGTTCAGTGGCGTTTTTTTGCTTGCACATCGCACGCGCACGTGTGGGGTCCAGTCTATGTATAAACTCATGGTACCCCGATAGACCGGCTGGTGCAGAGCTGGCCAGGATTTGTCTTCATCGTCCAGACAAGACACATGCTTGCGTTTAGTCCCAGGCTTAGAGGGCTAGGTGGTGGCGGATCCGATAGCGTCCAGCAGGTGACAGTAGTACCGGAGCACTAGTGGCAGGTGACAGTAGTACCGGAGCACTAGTGGCAGGTGACAGTAGTACCGGAGCACTAGTGGCAGGTGACAGTAGTACCGGAGCACTAGTGACAGGTGACAGTAGTACCGGAGCACTAGTGGCACGGCAAGCTGTTGGTTGAAATATTGCCTCGGAATTGGAACTAATCGATCTGAAGGTTTATTTTTGTTTTTGCAAACGTGGTGCATACTCTGAGCAACTATATCGCACAATTTCCCCAAAAGTGTTTAGTTCTAATTGAGTGAGTGCATCTGGGATAGAGGAACTTCGGGGGTAAGCGATTCATTTTTCGTTTTCTCTCGTACGTACTCATCCGCCATGTTGGCCTGATCTGGCTCAATCGCGCTGCAAACATTTACATTCAATACGCACACTAACTCCCCAAGCATTTGCTCAATATCTGTCAAATAGACCTCAAGATTAGTTGGACCAGTAGACTTTTGACATGTTGGTGAGAGATACTTGGCATGGTGAGCTGACCACCACGCGAAAAACACTGGATGTGGCCACTGGACAACCAGGTGAGATGTACTGGATGCCCACCAGATGAGGGGCACTGAACATGGTCGGTTGACCACCAGATAGGATCGCAGGAACAATTTTAGCTCGAGACACTGAAGCGCGATCGGAAACCAATACAAAATCAGAAGAGTCGCTCTCGGTATCGGGTAAAGAAGATTGCGTTTCCTTCAGAAGACGTTGCATGCTGATTGACGACAAATACATTGGTGCCGTGCGTGAATAGAATGATAATTATGAGAATAAATTCCAATACCCGCTAAGCCACTTTTTACCCTCTTTCTTTTGGTCATGACGTAGGTTCGGGTGTAGGAAATTCTGAACAGATATGGACTATGTTTTCTCCAAATGGCACAAATGTTGCTGCTGAAATTCAAGAAGTGAATATAATGAACAACACGTTGAAACGGTCCTCACGTTAAAAAAATTTTTTTCGGTCGATTGCGTTTCAATGAGCCTATAAATTTCGATGAGCCACTGACATATATTAACCGGGCTTACTTACCAAATGGAAATCCTCCAAGTGCATCTCTAAACCAGGCACTTCCAACTCACATGCTCATATTCAATCAATAGTGAGCTTGAATATTGTTTGAGCACCGCACATCATCTGCGTCGCTGCCACTATTGGACGTCATTAGGCCGATCAGCGTTGACGGGCTCGCAGAGCTCATCCGACTCGAGGAGCGCTCATCAGCGATGGTGCGGCGGCGCCGTCTGGCCGTGGGCGGTGGGCCGACAATCACCAGGGCAGAACCGAAGCGCCGGCCGGACCGTCACACGTCGCCGAGCCAGCGCGCTCTCAGATAGGATAATTGGCCGGCTGGTCGTGACTGACGTGTGCGGTGAGGCGCGGCCGCCCGGCGGAGCCGCCCGGCGGAGCTGCCTGGGCGCCGGCCGCCGCCGCTGCCGCGCCATTTGTCCGGCTCAGGGCGCAGCCGGCCGGCCAGCTGCGAGCCGAAAGGTCACGCACGATCGCCCGCCGGTCGCCGCCGATCTCTCAACAGGTGGGGAAATTCGCATATGCGAGTTTTCAGCTGTTGCGAGTCGACGCAGAGTCCGTCGGAGCGTGATGGTGTTTGGTCACGTGTGGCGAACGGTCTGGTTGTGGTCTGACGCCTGCCGAGCGAGCTCATTGTCAGCCTGCAGCGATTCGTCCACCGTGAAGACTGTCCCACTGTCGGCCCACTCAACAATGCGTGTAGGAATGAGAAGCCATAACACGACAAGCGTGAAGGAAATCCTTTCACCGTTATGGAATCCTGGGGAATATTGGAAGTCTTCATTTGAATCTGAAGCGTCGTCCACGTACGGCTTCAGATTATTGTGGAGTTGAGCGATTCCAACGATCACGGGTGCCACTTTTCCAAATTGATTGGGGAAGGATGGACTAAATGATGTTATTGATGACGAAAGCCTCCTCGAAAACCATTTTTATTTGATGTATTCCCATATGTTCCATGGGATTCTGTCTCATTGGGGATGAGTGGCCTAATCAATGATTGAGGTTGTCAGTGATACCCCTTAGCGTATGCAAATTGATGTCCCCGCCAACGGTTACGGGATACACTCACTGAAGCTGCGACAGACATACAACACGAATGGGATAGCGCATTTCTTTTCTGACTTTCCGAGACATCCAAAGAGCGCTTTGTCACAGACGGTTTTGAAGATGTTTGCATAGGTATGTTTGGTCAAATTCCTAAATAGATAGATACATACACACACATACACTCACACACCTAAGCACACACACACATGCACACACTTGCACATACATACACACACACACACACACACACACACACACATATATATATATATATATATATATATATATATATATATATATATATATATATATATATATATATATATATATAGATACATAGATAGATAGATATATAGATAGATAGATAGATAGATATATAGATATATAGATAGATAGATATATATATAGATAGAGAGATAGACAGATAGATAGATAGATAGATAGATAGATAGATAGATAGATAGATAGATAGCAGCTGGCCATTCCCGCCCGTCGGTATACGGCGGGCGGACACTGGGTAGCGGCCAACGCTTTGTTCACGTGGAATATCGGACACATCTGGTGCGGTCAGTTTGGTGCGCATAATCGCAACATCATACTCGTTGAGCACGTCATCAACTCTCCCTGTCGAAGTTCTCACAGCACCGGAGTCGCATGCTCACTTCGACTTCAGTCAGTCACGATACGAGCATCACAATTTAAGGCTTCCTGGACGAGCTGTGCCCGCGCTGCAGTGCAGTTGTCCCAGACACTGATGCAGTACCGCACATGCCGGAAGACGAGCGCATCTATTAACATCGTTTTGTGTTTTGGGGCACGCTGTGGCGCATCCTATCCCCAGGTCGACTAATGTTATGCAGTGTTCCTAACTGACTACAGTGACGTGCTTGTCCCATGCTCGATGAGGGTCGATGGTAACATCTTGTACCTTCAAGCGGAGAGAAAGTGACATTTCGTCGCTTCCAAAATGGACGAAATATATGGCATAAGAATTTTAACGGCTGGATTTCAGGATGATTATTTCAGCTTTAGACTGATTTGTTTCCATTGGTTTCACTTCAGGATTTTTTTTTCGCTGTGGCGCACACATATACACACGGTCCCGTATCTACACAACGTACAAGGCAAATGATTCATTTTTGGCACCTTGCACAGTCTTGTTCACGCGCTTTCTCTCAGTTTGCCAGCCGTAGAACGTAGTGCGCACGGCAGGCCTATCCAGAATTATCGGGCCCGGCGAAACCGAGAACTGCTTCGGTGACTGAAGGCGATGCCGTGTCCTCGCAGCGTGCCACCGGACCGAAGGATCTGTTCAAAGAAAAGGTGGTACCTGTGAACCGAATGCCGCGGGCGCTGGTCGGCCAGAGTTGATCTCATGGCACGGCGAACACTCCAGTTACTGCCTTCCAGGAGCCGGCCCGGGAAACGTCGGCCTTTCACACTGCGGTCGCACTGAAACAAAGGGCCTGTCGATCCAAAACAGACGCATTAGCCAATGCATCACCAAAGTGTTTTGCTGGAGCATGTACACGTAGGTATTCTGACAGCCCTGTCTAAAAAAGCCCCGCCTGTTGACGACACAATTTCAGCAGTCCCAAAAGCATCAGGCAGGAAGTGTTCGCTCACCTAAAACGTGATCGGTGGTGTCACGCCACTGATCATACGCACCAGCCAAGCCAGAAAATACGACTTCTTAGCTCCAGTGCTCAGCTAAAATCGATGGGTCCTAGTTTGGTCAAGTGCTCGCTGACGTGAAGCGTGATCGGTGATATAATGCCACTGATCGTGCGCAGCAACCAAGCGAGAAAATGCGCCCTTTTAGCTGAACGAAAATCGATGTTTCATGGCTTGGTCCATTTGTTGCAGCACTAAGTCTGGGCCGAATGTGCATCGACGTTCTGGACAAAATAGATGTTATTCGTCGCACACATGCGAAAGGAACCAACTGCCTAATTGAGCGTCGAGTGTATTCTATGCAGCCATACCAAGCAGCTGGAATGCCTTGCTCGTAGAACCTTGCATTGATTGTCGCTTTGTGAGGCCTGTTGGTGCTTACTGCAGGATTTGCTCCTTTGCTTATACATGTGTGAGGAGGGGTGGTGGTGAGTATCGAGCGGTGCCGGCGGCGGCTGACCGGCCGACCCGCCTGCGGCCTCGGCCACAGGGGTGACAGTATCAAGTGACTGGTGTCCGTGGCTGCGGCTACTTGATACTGTCACCCCTGCGGCCTCGGCCACAGGGGTGACAGTATCAAGTGACTGGTGTCCGTGGCTGCGGCTACTTGATACTGTCACCCCTGCGGCCTAGGCCACAGGGGTGACAGTATCAAGTGACTGGTGTCCGTGGCTGCGGCTACTTGATACTGTCACCCCTGCGGCCTCGGCCACAGGGGTGACAGTATCAAGTGACTGGTGTCCGTGGCTGCGGCTACTTGATACTGTCACCCCTGCGGCCTAGGCCACAGGGGTGACAGTATCAAGTGACTGGTGTCCGTGGCTGCGGCTACTTGATACTGTCACCCCTGCGGCCTCGGCCACAGGGGTGACAGTATCAAGTGACTGGTGTCCGTGGCTGCGGCTACTTGATACTGTCACCCCTGCGGCCTCGGCCACAGTGGTGACAGTATTAAGTGACTGGTGTCCGTGGCTGCGGCTACTTGATACTGTCACCCCTGCGGCCTCGGCCACAGGGGTGACAGTATCAAGTGACTGGTGTCCGTGGCTGCGGCTACTTGATACTGTCACCCCTGCGGCCTAGGCCACAGGGGTGACAGTATCAAGTGACTGGTGTCCGTGGCTGCGGCTACTTGATACTGTCACCCCTGCGGCCTCGGCCACAGTGGTGACAGTATCAAGTGACTGGTGTCCGTGGTTGCGGCTGTAGCTGATTGCTGGCAGTGCAATGCAGAGCAACGGCGGGGCTCGTCGTGCGGCACGCGCTGGAAGGACTGGCAGCGATTTGTCCTATGTGTATTTCATGCAAAGAAGCGACTTCAAGACGATTTCCCTCATCCCAACACCGAGGTAGTTCCTATGTCATAAGCCACTGGTTGCCATGTTGCCGAAACACCGGTTGCCGAACAATGCTTTACCGGGAATCTTCAGGAACGCAAGGGGTGATGGCGAGTGGTCTCAGGGTAAGGGTCCTGTCTCCTAATCGTAAGGTTATGGGTTGGAGTCCCGCCTACCGCTACCCTTCGCCCGCGACCAGTCGGCGTGAGAGATTGACGACGCTATATGACACAACAGTCGACGCGTCGTAAAACCAATACATGAACGCAAGGGACCGAACTCTGATCATCACATCGATATGTGGTCAAATCATATCATGAGTTTCATCCGGTCACCTGCGCAGGGATCGTCGGAATTTCGATTGCAGTATTTGCAATCTTGTATTGCAACCATTCTTGCCATGATTGTAGAAGACATACAGCTTTGTTCTTGAAAGGACAATTGAATTGTTGATTGGATGGCAGCTCCCTTGGCGATTATTTTTTATTTTGGGTTATTTGGGCTTACTACGGGCATCGACTACGTTGGTCATACAGCGCGATTATTTTGTTAAACAAAATATGTTTGTGCGAAGGCGACCAGGGCGGTTCCCTATTCGTGAAAGGTCGTGAGAGTGCGCGTCGGCGATCCAGGCGCGGTCTGGACACGCAGTCACAGTCGCAAACACGCACATCAGTCAAGTTAGGTATGAAGACCATATACCGGGTGACGCCACGAACAATCTTCCTCAGGACAATATGGGAGGCAACCATCTCATTCATTCTTCGTGGCAACCATCGTGATGTCATTTTTTAACCTTACTGAAATACAATGAACTGATGACGATCCTGAGATGTGATTGAAACCGGTTTTCCTATTTTTTAAAATTGACTACGCTCTTCAACTAATCGTTATCGCAATTGATATATACACCGTAGTCACGAACATTAATATGCATCTCATTCATTCTTTGGCTGGTCTCGTATTATCGAAACAATCCGCGGCGTTGCTGCAGCCTGCTTTTCACCCTGCCAAAAGGATGGTTGATTTTGGGCGTGGTGGAGGGCCAGCAGAATGAGGTCAGAATGACGCCGATGGCCTACATGTGTATTGCCGGACTATGACCGTACTTGTGTTTCGAGCGATGCCAATGCGAGAGACCAGCATCGCGATCTTCGCATTTCTTGGCATATTAGTAACCGTAGATGCGAACATATTTTGTGCAGTAGTTTTCCTTTTGCTCATAGTTGAACATGTTTTCGACGATTTTTTCCACCTCATCAAGCACTTGACAAGCCGACAGAGCAGTAATGCATCACCGGAACACTATCGACGGTGTCGTCACTGGGTGTACATCCGGGTAGTAAATGTCCTCCGGCAGAGCGGCGACCTCGACCTCGCCAGATCCTTCCTCTTCCCGAGAGGTAGCACCGTGTCGTGGACGTGCAGGTAGCTGTTGTGGTCTCCGGGTACGGTCAGGCCCAGCACGTGCAGGATATCGTGCTTCGTGGTCATTCGCAAAATCTTGAGCCGCGTTCCTTCATTTGTCATCGTTGCATTCGTACGAGTAGAATATATCCTTGGCGGGCACCCCATGCGTTTTGTCCAGTTGCGACAGTGTCTAGTGATTGGAATCGAGCGGTACAAAGTGATGTGTGAGTGATATGTAGTGTAGCGAAGTGTGGCGTGGCACATCTCCATCGCCCGGCCGCGCACGCCGGAGGCACCCATCCGAGCGCCCAGACGAAGCACACTCGGCGAGTCGAACCCGCGCCGGAAGTGCACCCGCAAGTCATCCCCGAGCAAGAGAATGGTCGGACGGGCGCCACCCTGGTGGGCCGACCGAGCGGGGCTCTAGCTAAGACTGAGCAGCTCGCCGCCGAGGCGGCCGGTCGCGCCGACCCGCCGGCCACCACCGCCGCGAATCACACACTGGTGCCGTCGTCGGGAGCCGAAGTCATCTGCAACAGTCGAGATGACTGCCAAACACCGCCCAGATGCAGGAAAGGATGACGCTGCACGCCCAGTGGGGGCTCGCGCTCCTCGAATCCATCCAGAAATTCGCCGCTGCCTGGTGGAGTTGAACACACTCAAACACTTAAGATATAGGTCAGACTAAGTGTAAAGCGTTGGTTTGAGGTACTCGAGTTCATGCAGCTCGGTAGCCAGTACTAAGCGAATTTAAAATCTGTCAATAGCCTTTCCAGCTCCGTGAGGGGAGAATGTCGTCCTCCCGTGGGCCGATCCCCAGAAGAAGATCTGCCGGCTCCTACTCATCCAGGGGTGAATGGAGGGCTGAGAATATAGGAGGAAGGAGCCCGGATAATAGGCCGAGATCCAACCACAGCAAGGCGGAGCCGGCGCTGTAACTAGTCCAAGCTCACAACCCAGTCAAGCCAACTGATGAGCCAAAGTTAGCTACCAAACTAGGTGATCGTGGCAAGTGGAACAGTTCCCAGTGGCGGTGGAGGGTAATAACCTATCCAGCAGATTCTGCATTTGGCGCTTCAATGAAGAAATCGGAATTCGTAAATTTATAGCTGAAATATAATTTAGGGTATTTGTGAGGAAAGTATACGGAAAGTGTTTTGTTTATAGACCCTCCTAGCAAATCATACTGTCATCATGTCAATACTATGAAGTATATGGTTCGAGGTGTTTATCGCATTCGCAGTTCTTCTAAGCACCGAGAGCTAGGGCAGCCGACGACCTCTGGTGTGAGCAGCGGAAAACAAAGGTCTTCTATGAACAGCTCTGAAGTATCCTGGGGGGGGGGGGGAGACCCTCTAGGATTCCTACCCAGGTAATCTAGGAAGGATTGGAGAATAATAACTGATTATATTGCAATCGTTCTAAATTTTTTAGGATTGCATGTGGGACATCCATAATTTTGACAAGGATTTGCATTACGCTTGCACTTCCACTGCTGCTCCAGGTGCAACTTAGTACCTAGCATGCATATTCTTATCTGTGTGTGTACACGCCAGTAACAGCCACGAAGATGTTTGGGAGAACAGCTTCCATTACAGCTGATATTCTGCCAAGCAGTGTTATCACCAGTCACCAATTACTTTCATTGTAATGAGCAAACTATCAGTATCACCTGCCGACCCACCCTCTGAAGCTGACATCTGCGAACCGAGCACTAAGCTTGCCAGGCAAGTCGATCAAACGACGTTGTGAGCTAGTGGCTTGGATCAATCGAAGTGACCATCAGAGATCAATGGAAACTCGATGTCGAGGATGGTTGCACTATGCCGTGACTCAATGTGCTGGTTTCGACTGTCAGACGAGTTGTCAGGCATCCACAACGCCTCGTATGTTCCATTGGTGCTGCGGTCCCGTCGGTCCCAGTCGGTCCCAGTCGGTTCCAGTCGGTCCTGTTGGTCCTGTGGGACTCCTCTGGATCCCGACGATCCCATCGTCTCCTGTCAGATTATCAAGCGCTGGTCTTTGTGATTGCTCTTCCTAACTCTGGAGCGACACCCATTCATTCAGCGACACTTCCTAACTCTGCAGCGACACCCATTTATTCAGCGACACTTCCTAACTCTAGAGCGACACCCATTCATTCAGCGACACTTCCTAACTCTGCAGCGACACCCATTCATTCAGCGACACTTCCTAACTCTGCAGCGACACCCATTCGTCGGATAGTGCTGCTCATCTGTTAGTGAAGGAGAACTTGGCCGATCTTCAGTCGCATCTCAGTAGTATTCGGTTGTTGCCTTTTGTTCGCCCTAATAGTTGCGTCAACCCGCACCAGTGCTCCAGTCCACTCTGGCTCCCTTCGAGCTTATAGACATGCCACAACTGCTTCGAAATTGTTCCAGGACTTGTTGTCGATCATCCTGCGCTAGTCTCTGTCTGTTTTTATCAGTAAAGAATGATGAAACATTTTTTTGCGCGTAGGCATGCGACACATCACGTTTATTGCACATCGTGGAATGTAGCTTACGAGCGATATGCGTATCGTGCGAGCATGCACAAAGCAGGTTTGCATACCGTGTATACCTCAATCAAGTGCTATGCAATATAAACCAATATATTATTTTAGTATTATTATTATTTTGCCTTAAAAACAGGGGCACTAGTTACGTAATTCCCCAATGTATTCACATAGCGAAACATCAAGTTAGTATATGTTGAGTAACAAATAGCATAGGGGTGCTGAGTAAGAAATCAGATAAGCTTGAAAGCCGATCCATGATAAATCCCGGCAAATGTGGGTTACGTGTGTACTATGCTTTGTTGTTGATTTTCACTCAATGCAAATCAGGAACGAAACCTTGTCAGTAGAGCGACCAGAGAGATAATGGCAAGCGGATCTATAGAGGCGCGTCACCATATCTATAATCTATTCTGCAATATATTTCCGTCCTATAATTTGACCGAGAAGCACAGCTGGGAAGTTGGAGCTGCGACAAGACCGTACGTTCGCAGCTGAATGGCCGCCAGTTGGCGCCGGCGTCGTGTCACGTTCTGCAAACAACGGCCACCCAGACGCTGAGCTGCCATGTGTGTGTCCGATACGCTGTGAGCCCAGTTGGTAAACTTCACGTGACTGCCGTCGACCGAGCGGAGCGCGAAGTGCCCGACGGCTGGCTCGTGCCACAGCCCGATACACAGGTCCACCTCGTACTTGCGGCGGTACGACGCCAGGTGGTAGCACCGAAGCACTGTCTTCCGACGACAGCACCTTTGTCAGCCGGGCGCCGGCTTGCCGCGTGTTCGAGCGGGCCTCCATTGCCACCGGCAGGCGCAGCATGTCGACCGAGTACCGGAAGCTCCCTACCAGGGGTACCAGATACGACCGGAAACCGAGTACCAGAACTCGGTTACCGCCTCGGCCCGTTCAGCCAGGTTTTCAGCTCGGCAGGGCAGGCCTCGGCAGGCGCAGTCGACCGGCTCGTCGAAGGCGACCTTCATGCCTGCATCGGCGAGGTGCAGAACGTCGGGCTACCGGCCGACACACCGCAGCTGGTGCAGAACGTCGGGCTACCGGCCGACACACCGCAGCTGGTGCAGAACGTCGGGCTACCGGCCGACACACCGCAGCTGGTGCAGAACGTCGGGCTACCGGCCGACACACCGCAGCTGGTGCAGAACGTCGGGCTACCGGCCGACACACCGCAGCTGGTGCCTGGAGTGGCTGGAGCCGGCAGACACGCACCGCAACTGGTGCCTGAGGTGGCTGGAGCCGGCAGACACACACCGCAGCTGGTGCCTGGAGTGGCTGGAGCCAGCAGATACGCACCACAGCTGGTGCCTAGAGTGGCTTGAGTCGGTAGACACACACCGCAGCTGGTGCCTGGAGTCAGAGCTCTAAAAATTGCCGGTTCCGCTACACACCAATTTATGGAAACGCATAATTGCTACATGAAGAGCAATTACGTGTTTCATCATGCTTAACCCAAGATGCCATGCTGCTAAGCAAATACCTACCGACATCTTGTTCTGTGTTTCAAAGCAGCCCAATTTTTAAGCCTTGGTCATGGCCATCAAGGTGTGCTCAATGGTGGTCAAACATGCAGCTGATGGCTGCAAATGGGCTGGAGGGGCAGAATTTCAGAAAAAATGGGGTTGAAAGAGGGCTGGAGGGGTGGCATTTCAGGAAAATTAGGTAGAGTTTCAGCCAAACAGTTCTATAATTCGGAGACATCGCCCCTTCCCCTACATCGGTAGGTACTTACCACATACACTGGGCACCAGCTCGCAAACTTCTCCCCGGTTGCAAATCCTGTGCCTTTGATCCGAACATCTTTTTGCAGACAATTCCTGGTGCTTACTTGCAACATGACGTTTAAGTGAATACTGATAGCTATGCCAACTACAATTTGGTACGCCACAATGCACGAATTGCCTTGATGCCCAGGCACCCGACTTCTTGGACTTCTGATCTTGCTTAACTTTCGCTCCTTGGGCACTGTGGCAAGCAATCACGGGACCACTCGAGAAGGAAGAACCCATGCACAATAACCGCGTAAAAGCTGGTCACGTTTGAAAGGAATTACACGGACGCAAGCTCAGCTGTCGCTCTGTCAACTTCATTTATTGGAGTCGTCTACCGCTCGTGAGTCACTCCATTCTAACGTCATGCTTTAATATCTATTAACATTTCGTGGCATGGACTACATTATCTACCTACGGTAGTTTATCTCCAATTTAAAAATCTCACAAAAATACAGCTTTGCTTAGTTCAATATCAGTATTGATAGGAAATGTGTCTATAAATAATGCATGACGTCAGAACGGCGTGCTGCCAGCGGCGCCTAGCGGCAACGATCGCAATAAATTAAATTAATAGAGCGACCCAAGAAATGTGACGTTTGTGGCGGCTGACATGCAGACGCTCGCGGTTTTACACAAATGCCGTCGGTTATGAGATTCGAACCCACAATCTTGTGATCAAGTCAGACGCTATACCAACCGAGCTACCGCGGCCCCGCATCTGATGCTGATGGAATTGATGCGACGAATTCAGTTTTCTTATTTTCTGCCGTTTGTCCGACATATAGGTATACGAAGTATTAAAGCATATTCTCTAAATTCGCTACATCTGCAAAAATGTCATAACCAGATGCGCTGCCTACCATAGTGGCTAAGTAGCCACGTTTCTAGACCTATGCCTGGAGTGGCTGGAGCCAGCAGACACGCACCACAGCTGGTGCTTGGAATGGTCGCGCAATCGGCCAACACACACCGCAGCTGGTGCCTAGAGTGGCTGGAGCCGGCAGACACACACCGCAGCTGGTGCCTGGAGTGGCTGGAGCCGGCAGACACACACCGCAGCTGGTGCCTAGAGTGGCTGGAGCCGGCAGAACACACCGCAGCTGGTGCCTAGAGTGGCTGGAGCCGGCAGACACACACCGCAGCTGGTGCCTAGAGTGGCTGGAGCCGGCAGCACACACCGCAGCTGGTGCCTAGAGTGGCTGGAGCCGGCAGACACACACCGCAGCTGGTGCCTAGAGTGGCTGGAGCCGGCAGACACACACCGCAGCTGGTGCCTAGAGTGGCTGGAGCCGGCAGACACACACCGCAGCTGGTGCCTAGAGTGGCTGGAGCCGGCAGACACACACCGCAGCTGGTGCCTAGAGTGGCTGGAGCCGGCAGACACACACCGCAGCTGGTGCCTAGAGTGGCTGGAGCCGGCAGACACACACCGCAGCTGGTGCCTAGAGTGGCTGGAGCCGGCAGACACACACCGCAGCTGGTGCCTAGAGTGGCTGGAGCCGGCAGACACACAACGCAGCTGGTGCCTGGAGTGGCTGGAGCCGGCAGACACACACCGCAGCTGGTGCCTAGAGTGGCTGGAGCCGGCAGACACACACCGCAGCTGGTGCCTAGAGTGGCTGGAGACGGCAGACACACACCGCAGCTGGTGCCTGGAGTGGCTGGAGCCGGCAGACACACACCGCAGCTGGTGCCTAGAGTGGCTGGAGCCGGCAGATACACACCGCAGCTGGTGCCTAGAGTGGCTGGAGACGGCAGACACACACCGCAGCTGGTGCCTGGAGTGGCTGGAGCCGGCAGACACACACCGCAGCTGGTGCCTAGAGTGGCTGGAGACGGCAGACACACACCGCAGCTGGTGCCTGGAGTGGCTGGAGCCGGCAGACACACACCGCAGCTGGTGCCTGGAGTGGCTGGAGCCGGCAGCAGGGTGGCCTGCACGCGGCGGCGCTCGCCAGCGGCATGGACACGGCGCCCTGCCTGTTGGTGCCAGGCGACATGCCGACCCTCCCCTGGGACGGTCCTTCTGCCGTGACCTGACACGGTCGATGAGGGCTCTGCTACCTCGCGTGCGGTGTGCTCTGGGAGCAGCTCTGCGACTGGAGCGGAACAGCTGTTGGGCTGGCGTCGTGGATCAGTTTGGCGTGAAAAGCGACTGGAGCCTGCGGGGCAAGTACAGCCAGCTGCGCTGCATGGTTGCAAGGATTTGGAGAAACGTTGTTGCGTGTCTCCAAGGACAATGGTTTATCATTGCATGGACAGTATGGTGATTTATAATTGTCTCCTTCAAAACATCGTGATGCTAGACGACTAATAAACATACCATGCTGAATTTATTCCTTTGACTTTGGGCTGTGCAATAAATTTCAAATACAAAGAAAATTTCCTAAGCCCACTAATAAACTGGACGGCATGCTTTAGGCTTTAGAGTGTCAATCATCTGACATGGCTTGGTGTATTTATATTTTGCTCAAGGGTTGTGACAAACTTCTTGATCTTTTTCCTCGTGAGGAATTGTCTGCTGAAATATGTGCAAATTAACTGTCATAAGCCCCGGGGAATACATGCTCCATGAATACGGTAACTCCCCAACCCTTGCCACCGGTGGTCCTGTTGCAGTGTTGCAATCCGGGCTGCGCTAGACTATCCGTATTGATATCCTAACCTGCATTGCCCCACTGGTGCACTATGTTATCGCACATATTGTTTTTGCGCAGGTTCAATGTGTTATTGTCCCAACAGTGCCTCAGGGAGCATCCGGTCCAGAATAGATCGAAGCACGCTGTAGTTAGGTGGCGAGGGAGCAAAAGCTACTCACTGCTCCAGTTTGTTTGTACCATGCCTTGCGAACAAATAGTGCGTCTTCGAGTGCTTAAATGCTGCGTCTGTGACTATATATATATATATATATATATATATATATATATATATATATATATATATATATATATATATATATATATATATATATATATATATATATATACATATATATATATATATATATATATATATATATATATATATATATATATATATATATATATATATATATATATATATATATATATATATATTTATATATATCTATACATATATAATTATATATATATATATATGTATATATATATATATATATATATATATATATATATATATATATAAATATATATATATATATATATATATATATATATATATATATATATATATATATATATATATATATATATATATATATATATATATATATATATATATATATATATATATATATATATATATATATATATATATATATATATATATATATATATATATATATATATATATATATATATATATATATATATATATATATATATATAATTTATTATATATATATATATATATATATATATATATATATATATATATATATATATATATATATATATATATATATATATATATATATATATATATATATATATATATATATATATATATATATATATATATATATATATATATATATATATATATATATATATATATATATATATATATTATATATATATATTTATATGTATATATGTATATACATATAAATATATATATATATATATATATATATATATATATATATATATATATATATATATATATATATATATATATATATATATGTATATATATATATATACCATGCACCTCCAGGATGGTGACCCAAAAAGTCATCTTTCAACAGAGCACAGCACACATCTCACCAGACACCTACTCACAGCTAACACTGCCATCCTGCTACACTGTCGTGATCAGTGGCCCCTGGCGGCAGCTGAATTCATATGCATCCGTGAGACAGCTCCCACCATGAATGCACATACAAAGACATACACGCATCTGTCCCTATATGATAGACACCTACCGCCCGCATAAGTGCATGAGTGTTCTTAATGCTTGCGGTGTGCTCTGTGCATCATGGGTATTGGGTATTATGTATTGTGTAACTTGTATTGTGGCCATGGCATGTCTGATGAGCGTATGTCACGGAATATTCACATACTTTCCCGTTTTATTTTACGCGTGCCTTCTGAATAGGAAGTGTTGTAATTGAAACTGTATGTATCATCACTTAATTTGTATACTTGCATTGTACATACCTACGTGATTCGTACTGTGTTAGTTCCTGAAGATGGTCAAAGCTGGTTGAAACGTCGACAAAATAGAATAACTTCGAATCACGACTTGTTTCACATAAATGATGACCTCCTCTACTATTAACATTATAACAGCCGTGTTAACCATTTCACCGTTTGGAGATATTTATATGATCTTACAGACAATCATAGATCATGTGTTCGAAAACTAGAAAGCATAAATAAGAAGAAGATAAATACAGAGAACGCTGTCGCATTCAATTCGGTATATATATACATATACATATATGCATATATATATATATATATATATATATATATATATATATATATATATATATATATATATATACATATATGTATATATATATTTACAAGGGTACCGAGCGCATCTGTGTGCGTCATACATTTCATCATCGGTTGCTATGCTGACCTTCATGACACGATGACCCGTCAGGGTAGGAAAGGTTAAAATCTGGTCGTCGACTGGCTGATCGATCAGTGATGGCTGGGTTTGCCGTGCTTGTAAGCGGAGTTCAAGGCGCGTGCAGTGCAGACACGTGTGCACACGCAGCAAGCGCCTACCCTGGTACCCACTCCTAGAAACAGGACGCGCTCTGATAGCCCGGCTGACAAGCCATGAAAAGTGCAAAATGAAAATAGGACGGAAAGATGTCATTGCTACCAGTCCCTAGTTTCAGAGTCATGTTACAAATGCTGCAACTTTGCAAATGCTCTTTTTTAAGAGATGTCGAACACATGTGAACAACACTGATATTGTGGCGTAGAATGTTCATATATTAGTTGCTCATCGCGATTGACAATGCAGATAGATGAAAGGAAATTTGAGGCATGCCAATGAGCCAATATTAATGGATACATAATGCAGCTTGGATCAATATCGAGGAGAACCGGAGTGGTAGTGCATGTAGTTCACGACCGCTTCGCTGGCATGTCGGGGCAGAACCTATTTATCGCGTAGGAAAGTTTGTAGCATATTATTTGGTTGCTTCACTGAATGCCTGTACCTTTTAATCATGCCCTGTTTTGGAACATGATATTAGTATTTTTCCTTGTTCTTCCTCAAAAACATTAAAATCTGGAAATTTAGGACTAAAGAGAGAGAGAAAGGGAATTTGTCGAGGCAGCAGCAGGACGAAACAAGTAATTGGTGATGTCAGGTACTTCGTCGACGCAGGCATGTGCGGCGAGTGCGAGCATACAAAAGCTTCCTTACATCTGAGTTAGTGGTGGATCCAGGAATATTTATCGGGGGAGGACGGGGGAGGGACTGGTCTGGAAGGGCGCCATTTTCCCGAAGGGACGCCACAGATAGTACATTTCGAATGGGTGTATTCAAAGCGTTCCTGGAGGGGCGTCTTTGGGGTCGATGGGGGGGGTGGCACATGACACCACATGTCTCCTTGGGTCCGCCACTTACCTGCCTGAGCATGAGATATACATTTCTGAGACGTATATGACGTATGTGTCACAAGATTTGCGTAGGGTAGAGAGAAGCTTGACCGGCTCCCAGAGGGACGGCAGAAGCGGCGGTGGAGGAGGGGAAGGAAGTCAGGAGACACGTGGGGAGGGGGTGATCAACAGGTTTTGATTTCCACAGAAAATGCAGTATTTGAGAAAAGTGGCAAAAATTGAAACCTCCGTGTGCCATTTCCGCATCCATATTAAGACGGATCCAAGATTACCGCCCCAGGAACACGTAGCAACAACCATGGACCGAATGTAAGGATGCATGCCATTAATATCTGTCGAAATAGCGCAATATTCTCAAGCTACACGATATCGACATGCATGAGCGCTAATCGACTCGGCATGATCCTAGAAGAACACATTTTTGACTCTCGCCCTCGCACCTGTATATCGACGGCAAAACATTGACTGCAACCACCAGGAAACATGGGCTGATCCCCCTCCCCCATAAACGAAACGTATCTGACGTGGGAACCTCCAGCGGCGGATTCTGGGCGAAAACGCTCGTTTTAGTTTTTGCGCGGCTCGCGTCTTCCGGTTCGCTTCTAAAACTGGCATCTCTCTGGTATTATATTGTGCCTTCAACTAAGTTACGGTCGAAAGCGGCAGCCGACGGACCTCCGTTTAATTCAACAATGGTCGGCCTTTGAAGCCGTTTAGAGCTTCTTCTCAGGCATGCTTGATTAGCTGAGATAATTCCGTGAACGCCAGCCTGCTGACTAATATGAGTAATTCAAGTGTTCGTAAACAAGAAGAACTGAATCCAAGTTCCACGCATGTGGCTCCCATTTCTACGTATGCAACTTCAAAAGAACAGTGAAGCGTAGACTATGTACTTACATACCACAGCCAACTATGTACATACCACTTTGTCGATTAGGCACCACTAACTCAGCTGGCCATGTACTAAGAAAGGCGCAATGATACTGTGCTGACCATTTCGCAGTGCAAGGTTCCCTACAGTGTCTGGAATATAGCTCCGCGTGTAGGTAGCGATTGAAGTAATTGTGAAACGCTGGCGCATCAAATATAGTTAATTATGCCATCATGAAACTACAGGGGAAAGGCTCAATGTTTCAAAAGCAGATTAATTATTTTCTTCATTTATTGTTTCATCTCATGGATGGCTGTACAATTTGAATATCCAGAAATATCTGTCCAAAATTTCGCTATGCGCCAAAGATGCGCTGCATACGGGGACGTACGTCCCCCGCCCCCCCTCTCTCTCTCTCTCTCTCTCTCTCTCTCTCTCTCTCTCTCTCTCTCTCTCTCTCTCTCTCTCTCTCTCTCTCTCTCTCTCTCTCTCTCTCTCTCTCTCTCTCTCTCTCTCTCTATCTCTCTCTCTCTCTCTATATATATATATATATATATATATATATATATATATATATATATATATATATATATATATATATATATATATATATATATATATATATATATATATATATATATATATATATATATATATATATATATATATATATATATATATATATATATATATATATATATATATATATATATATATATATATATATATATATATATATATATATATATATATATATATATATATATATATATATATATATATATATATATATATATATATATATATATATATATATATATATATATATATATATATATATATATATATATATATATATATATATATATATATATATATATATATATATATATATATATATATATATATATATATATATATATATATATATATATATATATATATATATATATATATATATATATATATATATATATATATATATATATATATATATATATATATATACTCTCTCTCTCTCTCTCTCTCTCTCTCTCTCTCTCTCTCTCTCTCTCTCTCGCTCTCTCTCTCGCTCTCTCTCAGCTCTCTCTCTCAGCTCTCTCTCTCAGCTCTCTCTCTCAGCTCTCTCTCTCAGCTCTCTCTCTCAGCTCTCTCTCTCAGCTCTCTCTCTCAGCTCTCTCTCTCAGCTCTCAGCAACTGAACGTCTCAGCATCTCAACGGAACCTCTGCTCTTGGCAGCATTTATTTCGAAATTGACGGAAGTGATGAAATACCAAACCATCAGTGACTTCAGTCAATCTGGGTCAATCAAGGTCAAGTAGTGAGCATGAAAATATTTTGGGAGCTGTAATGGAACACAGCTTCTGCCTTCAGAGTAACCTTGCCAACCACAACTGAATTTGCAAGCAATGCTCAATAAAAAGAAGTTAAGATCAGTTTCGAGCCAGAGGGAGACAAGGTGCTTGTTATGGAAGCCAAGCCCAATCGTGTACTGCTCTAGGCGGTCCGCTGCTGCCCACCTGGTGACTTTCCAACCCCGGCGGCCGTGATGACGCCACTCAACAGGCGGATGAGCCCGTCCTGCCAGGTTGGCACTGGTGACAAGCGATTGTAATGGTCCAGACATTAAATTGACACCGACGAAAGCTGGTCTGGCGCCTTCTCCCGCGCCGGTTTCTCCGCTCAGTTGAGCTTACTTACAGATGGCTGCCACCTGGTGGGACTCAGGCAGCATGGTCACCAACCCACGCGTGGTATCAATTATTTAAGCCTGGTTACGTCCACTGAACATCCGCTGGAAAATCTGGCTTCCTCGACATATCGCATGCGGTTGTGAGACCGATACCGTCCAGCATACACCGGCACAGAGCGTGCGGGCCGGGTAATACTAGTGTGCTTGTTATTCGTAAGAGTGCCGAAGAGCTGGCCGTGCCTATTACTACGCTGTGTTGATTGTCAGAGCGATACCGTCCAGCATAAAACGTCACAGAGCTTGTGGGCCGGGTAATATACTTAAATTATCCGGTCCACACGCTCTGTGCCGGCTATTCGTTTGAGTGCGGAGGAATTGGTCGTGTCTATTACCAAACTGTGTCGGCTGTCATTGCGACAGGGTGTGCTCCCAAATATGTGGTGGCCGGCAAATATTGTTCCAATCTTTAAAAAATGACAACAAAACATTCCGTCTAGCTGTCGATCTGTGTGCTTGAACCTATTTTCTGAGGCAAGACATTGGAGCGATCCGTCCACACCTCAGCTTTTGCCATGTTCAGCCAGCTTAATCTAGCCGGCAATATGGATTTATGCCCTGGTGTCCGTACATCTCAAACCTTGTCACCTTGCTGCACACAACCTGAAGTAACACATCCGCTGCCTCTCAGACGGATGTGATTTATTCAGACTATAGTTCGGCGTTTTCAGATTGTCCACCATAAGCTTCCTTGTTGCAAGTTGAGATAATCTGAACAGCGGTTCGTTGTGCAGGGCCAGTTTTGAGCGTGGATTCAGGTGCCATCCGAAATTCCGGAAGGGGGGGGGGGGGCTGCTCTAGCTTGCTTTCATTTGTATATATGTCAATGATTTTCCAGCTTTCATGTACACCACCTGTTTGCGCTGTTCCGACGTTTTCCCCTGCCAATTGTGTTCGCTTGCCCTGTTCATTTAGATTCCTCCTGAGTGTTTTCATCACGCAAAAACAACCGGGCATCACCTCACCGTGCCGCGTGTTTAGACATCACTTCTTTGCTTTTTTCGGTTTTCCTCTTTGACTTTTGCTCCTTTACCTGTCCTTATCACGTTTTTCAATTTAACCTTGTTTTTTTACTTTGTCCGTGTCGCGTATTTCCCTTTGTCTTATTGCTCTTTGATTAATTTGTTTTCGTTTTTACTTCCTTTCATTCGACGTTTTGTCAATTCGTCTTGTATTCTCTTATCGTTAATCCCCGGTGATATCTTGCTAATTTGATTTTTCTAACCCTTTGATTTTGCTATATTTGAGCTTTATCTCATTCGAATTTGATTCCATTTGACTTCGTGACCTTTTGCTTCCTGTCATTTAAACGTCTTGTGCGTCAACGTTTTGTAGTTTGTCTTTTTCTTTCAGAAGCTGGAATTTTGCCAATTGGTTATCAGAGGTACGCACATGGAAAGGACCCAACACGAAATCACCAGCATTATCTAGAGCTACCCAGAATATTCGAAGAACATCGACAATTTTACTGGTGGCTGTTTGTCAATACATTGCGTGGGTTCTGAAGAAGCAAACAATAAAATTGGCCCGTGATGACAATAATTTGCCTTTCGTGGCCATTCTAAAGAAAAATAGCGCTTCCTTCGGCGAGCCACTGCGAGCTCTCGCTGCGATTTGTGTTCGCCTCCTGGATAACGGTAGGCGGAGCGACGGACGACAGGTCATTGGTGCGGCAAATTCCAGTATGCCTTTTTCTGACATTAAAGAAGCTCCAAAAATGATGGAGGTGGATATATATGGGACGATGTGAGGGGAATGAACATCGAAACGCCAGAGAGTGAAAACGAAATCAATGACGAATATGGTAAATTTTGTGTAGAGTTTCCCACTATCATTTCACGGTGGGGCATGGCACGCAAATTGAGATGGCTCATCATGAATTGGCAATATTCTCTACCCACCCGAATGCAAAAACAGCCCTCTTTACCAAATTTCGGTGACTGGTGTCAAGCCATTGTTCATGGCGGCATGGGTGAGAGGCTTCATCAATGTTTAATTTTGTTCCATTCATTAACTCACATTCAACCACTACTAGGTGTCGCATTTTCCACCCATGTCCTTATTCGGCTACGTGCTGAAAAATACATGCCAGGGGTAAATTGGAGGCAAATTACATTGCCTTTACTTGATAGATGCCCGAAAAGCCAGATCATCGCAACGATTTGTTAACACATGGATGCCAGATGTATGGATGTAAACCCGCTAAAATGCCATCTTCCCTGTATTCCTGATGACATGTTTATGCATGTGTTTACGCATACCATAGTGTGTATGGGAAAGTTATAGGAAACTACAATTATTTTTGGCGGACCTAAATCTCACCTCCATGACACCATCGCTCGTACGCTCGTGACACCATCGCTCGTACGCTCGTGACACCATCGCTCGTACGCTCGTGACACCATCGCTCGTACGCTCGTGACACCATCGCTCGACAGCATTTTCGTTTCTCTCGATGTCTGGTTCAGGTCAGAGTCAGTGGTTAAAAGTCAACCCCGACAAGACTCAACTGATTTTGCTCGGAAGTCAACAAAACGTTCGTAGCATCCCCAATTTCGTCGTCAAATGCTGTGATCACAACCTCGTTCCTTGTTTAGAGGCAAAATTGCGAACCCTTAACACGCGCCCTGGAGGGCCTCTGAAAATTACGCGCACTGGAGGTGGGGGCGGATTCCGCCCCCCTCCCCCTCAAGATCTCGGCTCCTATTAAAGCTGGAGGAACGAAATTCGTAGGGTGGATGGGTACGGTAGTGAACTCTATTGTGTGCAAATGTTATGACCTTAGGTCAATATCGTCAAGGTCAAATGAGGTTATATTTGTCCCCAACAAATTGTTTTGCGTGGTTTGGCTTGTCATTGTTATGGATCGCTGTGGTTGTGTTTAAATGCTCCAAAATGGGCATCAGTGATGCTTTGGACATTACTAATGATGCAATATAGATGCTAGACCAGACATTTGACCTCAGGTCACCTACATAGCAGCACTTTATCAGGTCAGTTATCTGTTCCAGTTACCGGAACCGCCCGATTGCTCCGTCGGGCAGCTCGGCGCAATCGGCCTCGCGAAAAAAGGAGTGAAGTACATGAATAAAGTATGGAAACGCAATGACAAACAGTACACAATGACAAACAGTAGTGCATTTATGACAACATTCCAGTTGACCAAGTTTGGTTCCATTAACCTGTCATAAACTTGGCCTGACTTGACCTCGGTAACCTAACATGATCTTGAAACTATATAGCATGTCAATATGCATCAAACAAGTCGCTAGTGTTGCCAAGAACACTTCCCTTTTGTGGATATACGGGAAGCGCATCAGCGCCGATTTTTGTGGTCTGGTGCTGCGAATTTTGTTTACTTTAACGGCCCCTAACTCGAAAAATGTTCGGCCGATTTCCATTTTTCTTACTTTAAACGACGCGCCGGTCATTTCTAAGCTGGTACGAAAACAATGGCGTATGTCGACTGGTAAAATCTGGAGTTATGTACGAAAAATCGGAGGGGTGGGCGGATTTCGCCCCCCCCCCCCTCCAGTGCGCGTGTTAATTGACCGCACCACAGCTGAAATCCACAAGTTTCTCTCGTCACTCAGCGCTGTTTTGGTATCTCGGCCGGTCTATCACATCTGAAACACTGCTTGCCCCACGAAGTCCTCTCTGCGCTGGCGAACGCCGTGGGTCTGTCGCAGGTCCAATGCTGTATTTCTGCGTACAGCAGCTGCACACAAATGAACTTGTCCAGGACAAAAATCAACTATGCAGCAAAAGTTATTTTCGGATGGAAAAAATCGATCACGTGTCGAACCTGCTACAGAGGATGCCGGCTCAGGAGCTCGTGAGCTTCCATGCTCTCACCCTGATCCATAATATCCATATCCAGGGTGAGTCCGTGCATTTTATACTATGACCGAGACGCGACAGAAGACCACTGGACAGGATGGCGATCTACGCATCCTCCGGCCCAGAACCGAGATGGGGAAAAGCGGCGATTTTGTTCACGAACGGCGGCACGGTATAACGTTCTGCCACCTACCATGATATGTCCACTTGTGGTGGCCTGCAGACGAGCGCTCATGCGGCATTTGCGCGACGCTTTCGGTACTTGATCACCTACGTAGGCAAGTATCAGTCTCGCACCAGCACGGACTGATCGTATGTGTAAATATGTTTTGGTTTATCCATGTGCTTGACATCACCTCCATTTGACCTCATGCTTGATATATCAGACTGAGGGCTATAATAGCCGCGAATCAGCTGTGGACTGTCATGTCTATGTCTGTGTCTATGTGTATCATAGCCTACTTAATTAAGTTCATTGGGAGAAAAGTCGATATTGTAGTGGATCACCAGCTGCCTAGCCTGATATCAGAAATGCAACACCTGTAACTACCCAGCCATCCACCACTGGAACCAACGGTGAGGTATAAACCAATCGACAGGTATCATTTCTCACCGTTGCAGTTTTAAGAGCATCGGCAGTAACACCGAAGATGGGTTGGTTTCGTTTTACGACGCGCTCCATGAAACGCCGAGCATCTACTGCATACTATTCCTGCATCTCACTCAGTGCGCCAGATAGAGAAGTATCCCATACACCACTTAACTTAGCACCGTATCTGGTGGTGCAGGCCTGCAGGAATGGGCGTTCCGAGCCGAGGTCAGCACTTTGCTATTGGTCAGATACGATGCATGTTACGAATAGCTGGCTCCTTGATAGCAATAACTTGACAAAAGCCATCACACAACTCATTGTGTGTATGTGTGTGTGTGTGTGTGTGTGTGTGTGTGTGTGATAGCTGGCTAAGATTTGATGGTCAGCTTAGCGACAACTTGATTGTAAACTGAGCGGTAATCTTTGATTTTGCGTTCAGTTTTATCAGAGGCGGCTGAGTTCGTGCTAGAGTGCACACTTCCGAAGGTTTCGTGTCTTGAATTTTCAGAATCACTTGCAAGTTCGCATGAAAGCCCTGTGCAAAAAGAAATAAATCCACCCATGCTGCAGAAATGAGTTTTCATATATTCGCCTCACGCTTCGCTGTTCCGAAGGTAGGTGAGTAATTCGAATTTCTGCATTTGCTGTCATGCAGCCCACTATCTCTGTCGGCACACAACTGTTCAACTCGCCCTGCCACCGACGCCTGACCGCTGCACACCTTCAAACTTCGCAGATCGTCGCTGCTGGGAAACGCCAACGGCCGCAAGCCCAACGGACACTCGCCCGTTCTGACGCCCACCAGCCACCGCGTCACCAAGAAAACGTCCGCCAGCCACAACAGAGGCGATGACGTCATGAAGGCTCGGAAACAGGTCAGTCGAGCGGAAACAGCGGAGCCGTGAGAACTGGCGGCCAGGTGGCCAGAGCGACTGAACCGGGATCAATATGTGTCCCGAGGTTGAAAGTGTTCGGCGGCGGTGTTCGGACCCCACCAGCTGACGTGAGAGGCTTGAACCGGCCTGGGGATCAACATATGCGTCAAATTAGTTCGATAATAAACTGTTTATCAGACCTAAAATGTAGGTCGGTCGTCGAGCCGTTGGTCGATTTTGGTTCAAATGCATTGAGTTACAAGTGCCTGACTCACTGTGACTGCGGGACTGTGATAAACGTGTGACAAGCTGTGGCAATAACTGGCGACCCAATGCAAGATGCCGAAGACTTCAGGCAACGAAAGAGCTGTGTTATGTCGACTTCATATGGATGCACTATGTTTCGATGCTCCACATCGTCGCTGTATTTCATTGTATTGACGGATAAACGTATATGTAATGCATACATACAAATTGCATACATGTGCAATGCAATGCAATGCAATGCATAAGCGTGCGTTCTAGCCATTTGCTAAGGCTGGCAAAGCCTCGAATCTCCAAATTAGCGCCGACAAGCTGAATAATGCCGCAACGAAATTGTATCACGAATCTCATTTTATAAATGGTCTTCTCAACGGGTGCTAGGCCGCTAAATATATTATCTTTTTAAAATCTCCTTATGGCCTTTCCAGAATATTAATCTCCACTTAGTGACTCTACAGCATGGTTATATCAAGGTCATTTAGAACGTGACTCAAGCATGCGGCAGCTCGGGTGCATCGCCCTAGTTTAAAGTTGTCAACGTGCTACAACAGGAACGTGCCTTGGGTTTAGGATGTTCCTGAAGCAGACATATTTCCTTTCGTCATTCGATTGGACTTTGGAAGCATCGCGAAATGCGTAGAAGGTCGCGTAGCACCATAGCTGCTTTACTCCATCATCCAAAGTAACACAGCAAACCGATTAAATGAATCGGACCACGGTACCCTGCAAACATCTACGAAAGGAGTAATCGCAGGTCAACTCAATGATGTGCATTTGTCGGATGATAAAATAGTAGGAAAAGATCGTGCTCAGAAATAGTAAAATGGTGCGCGATAGAAGTTCCAGAGCAATATAAGTATAATTAATTTTTTTTGTGAGCTTGACAATTATATTATTACCCCATCTAGGCGATCGGTGAATCTCCGGAATAAGATGTGATTATACAAACTTTCAACTGTATTGCTAAGCTCTTTGGATGTTTTGATATGCCAGAAGCCCGCTTGCAAGAGCAGTATGTTCGTGCGTCTTCCTAATTGCATCGCATTGCGTAAATGATGGCTTAGGTAGCAATGACTTCAAACAGTCGTAGGCCACCAATATTTATGATACTTCGATTTGCGAATGGTTTCCACCAGTGGTGCACAAAACGTCAAGAATGTCACCTACAAGCATTGAAACCCATAAATCTATCACATTTCGAAACTTTCGGATTTTACCTAACCTACTCCAACAGCACAGGTCCCCCAAAACGGTATAGCACAAGTCTCCAATAGCACAGGTTGCCGCAATCGAACCCTATCAACTGTCACTGCGTATCTGTGACAGCCTGCTGCGCCATGGTTCAGCCTAATAGAGCTGGCTGCGTGCAGCCGATATTGTGCACCGGGATCTGTCCCAAAAGAGTTAGCGCTGCCAAATGTCCTGTTCCGAAATTGCCGTGATAACTTACCGAAATATAAGCGAATAGTTTGGGAAATAACCAAAAATAAACTGTACATGAAATATTTTTTGCGTTAAAATGTCTTTCCTGAAGTGATATATCTTCTTTATATGATGAATACGTTTCCTACTTCGAATAATGATTATCTGTCACAACAACGGCACAGTTTCAGCCAATATCTGTCACTTACGCTGGTAGGCGAGTTGGCAGGTTTGTGCACCTCTGGTTTCCACATTAAGTTGTTCAAGTCTTTCGTCTCGTCTCGTTTCTGAAAGCAATGCAGACGCCGACGAAAGTGGGCCATTGGACAAAACTGTAGCCAGGAACGTTTGGCAGGTGGCAAAGTTGACAGCCCATACCGAGGGATGAAATACACTTTCAGTTACAAACGTACTTCCATATAGTACAAGGGAACACACCTATGATGGTATAAATTGCTGGTGTAATGCTTGGCTTCATGAGTAAAAAATAACTTCCCTGCCAGGATAAGGTGCCTGAGGTGGTGCTGGACGAGCGAGGACAAACGTTAAAGACGTAGTCCAGTCGAATCTCGGTATATATTAGCCATAAGCGTAGCATTTTGTGTGTTTGTGCAGCCACTCGTCGTGAAGCAAAGAACGCAGTGACAAATTGATTTCATGTACGACACGCTCACCAAGTGGCATTACATGAGGCAGAAATACAATGTCTCATCCATCGCAGAGAAGACACACTCGAATGCGTGCTAGATGTAATGTGTACGTGGCTTCTTCAGCATGGGATGAAGGTGAACGAAGGAAGAACCAAACGGATATTGCTCAGCGGACAAAATAGCCTTGACATTTTTGCACATGTAGTTACTGCACCGTTTACGTATCAGACACCTGCACCTTTTCAAGCACGTGAAAAACCTGGACGTCTGGATGGACTCGAACATGACCTGGGAAGCGCACGTCAATCGCGTGTGACGAGATGCTGCAGCATGCTGATCGGCCTGCTTCACGCCAAACACTGTCTGCCTGTCCGTCCGTTGCCTGTGATCACTGAAGCGCTAGCTATGTCACACATCAGATACTGCATCCAGGTGTGCCGCAGTGCAACGCAAACACAGATTGCCAAAGTTGAGAAAGTTATCAACTTTGCTGAGCGTGTGATTTTCGGTCGCAAACGTGTGACCACATCTCAGATGTCACGAGAAATCTTGTTGACCTCGTTAAATACCACGACTTGCGACTCCTCCACAAGCTACTTAGGTCACAAGAGCTCACTCACTAAACAGACAGATCGCACAAAGCCTGGACGTCGTATCTCGTTACACCAGACGGTCTGACACTTTCCCACACATCAAGGCAAACTCCGGAAGGAAAACATTCATAAGTGGGGTGTGCAAATGATGTTTAGAATAATAATATGTATTATGAATAATAATAATGCAGAAACCGAAGAAACTCTCCTGTCTTCCGAGATTTCTTCGTGTGTTGACACACGAAGACATCACGGAAGACAATAGCGTTTCTTCGGTGTCTGCATTCAAGCGGAAACTGGAACGACACCATATACATTTGCGATATCCGAGTCAATCCATTCTAGTCATGATATGTGCATATGTGCATTTCTAATTGTTAATTTTGCATCATCTTTTATGTCGCCTTTGATGCTGCCTGTCATCTTTTATGTAATCAGATTGTTTTTATCATGTTTACTTCATTTTCATTTACTCCATTATACACCTGTATTTTATCATTTCTTGCATGACAGAAGGGCATAGAATAACCCATTTTGCGGATTCGGTCCAATGCTGTCACAATAAACAATAACAATCACGCGCCGAGACCGAACTCGAAACCTCGGGACACAAACCAAGCACTGTGGCCACTTGCCACCCGAGACGGATGGGAAGTGCCGGCTGTGGCGTCAGGTACTTACATGGTGATTGGTGAGTTGCCCGCGGACGAGAATGTCACCGCAAATCCTTTTTTTAACAAACAAAAAACTTCGGAAGAAATGTTGTGATGAATGTTCACAAGTCTGAAAATGAGAAGAGCAGATCTGGATCCGAGTGAGAATATTAGAACTTGGAATGCTACGTTAGAGCGTGAACCACTGTTGAAAGCTGCGTGCGAGCGGAAATGCCTCCTAGAAGCATTTTCTTTTAGCATATACTATGACTGTGAAAAATATTAGGGCAATACTTGGTAAAAAACAAAATTGAAGAAGTACGTCTAACTTTGAGTGAAAAAATTAGAGTGCCGAATTTTGCAACCAAACAAAATTGCGTTTCCATAGATGTGAGTGTCGGACCCAGCCAGGCTGGATCACTCAGATGAACGTTTTATCATATACACCGGGGTGGACTAGCTTGGGCTTCGCCATCGCAAGCAATAAGGGAAATCTAAGAAACCAATTCATGTAATGTGAAGCAATGTATAAGCAATATGAAAACATCCTAGCTAACATTCTTAAAGCATTAGCGACCAATCCTCGAAGTTACATAGAAGGCAATAAACTAAATAGTTCAGTGTAGTGCTTAATCGAAAATGCATGCAATCATGCAATCATGTGGGTCATGCGCCAGCAACCATTAGTAAAAGTGTGGTATGATGGTGAGGATGGTTACCTTATCACAGGGATGGGTCCAAAGGGGCACAGGGGTCATGCACCTCCCCCTCCCCTCTTAATGAAGTAACGATCCTCCAGGAAGTTCGAGTGTACCGCCCCCTTGAATTTATCAGCCGAAGGCACACCTCTGGATAGAGAAAGCGGTCCTCTGGCCGTCTGCGGAATGCTTGAGTGCATCCCACGTCCGCCTTAAGCAATTTACTCAACATCAATGGCACCCCTTCGGGGAAATGGCCCCCATCCAGATAACTGCCCTCCTCTCCTCGCCACAAAAATTGCTAGATCCGTCCCTGCCTTATCACCGGTGGTGAACTGCGATGTCCGTATACCTTTGTCACCATTCCCTATTAATATGTCGGTGCGATGCTATGGCGAAGCGATTATCGCCCGGATTCGATCAGATGATTAAAATCCAAATGACGTGAGCGTATTAAGACGTATGAATTAGATTGAAAACTTCTTCTCATCCTCAAAGCAAATTATTGATTTCAGACGATGTTGGATTTCCCTGATATGGTACCGGAACATAACATACTAATACTTGGCAACTTTATCAATGAACTGTTACCCCTTGATATGGCCGAACCCTGTCATTGTTTAATACTTTGTAATAGAAGAGCAATTCAGCTGCTTCATGAAATATTAATATCTAAGTTATATGAGGCATATGCCACATCAGTCACTGCACCGGAAAGCTTGGAATATTACAACTTGTCCACTATTTCCTACTGTTTGTAGGAAAAGAAAACAAGTACTAAAAATATATGGCATTCTTCTGTTTCTTGTTCATACCCATCAACTGAAAGTTGAATAAAAAGCTATGTTAGACATGTTATGTCAATGAAGTGCAAGACAGTTGCAAAATGTCTATGTTTCAGATGCAGTGCCAAATTCTGAAGAAGCAAGTCAATGTAAATCATAGGGGCATTCTGGAAGAAGAATAGCCAATTCTCCCTAACGTATCCAAAGGTATCGCTTGCATTTAAGCAGTCAATCAGCCGGTACATTTGTGTGTGTGTGGGGGGGGGGGGCATTGGCTGGGATGTCTGGCACCCCTCAGCGCCGCATGCAAGGTGACGCATTGCAGGCAGTATTGCAATACATGCCGAGTTAAGTGTAGCAAAGCGCAAAACATCTACGTCAGGATTATAACACTCAACGGTTCCCATGCATTGCATCATGCTTCACTTCAGCATTGCATTTCAAGGTAGTTTGCATTTTGACAAAGTATTACACACGCTTGTTGCAATTTGTGCCGCTACGTTAAACCGCTACCGCAATTTGTACCGCTACCGCTGTATTAAACTAAACTGGGCTCTGCTACGTTTAGACTAACAGATTTGGCACCATTAGCCTAATGACCCCATTAGAATCAATTCAGAAACACCGAACTCCGGCGAACCGATTAGGAACACCATCACAAGCTGTCGCATAGTCAATTGCATTGCTATTGGTGTGAGAACATTGTTTGTGGTTGCATAGCATGAGTATTCACCTCCAGGTAAATTGCGAAACCACTGACATGCTTGGAATACGCCCTGCTTGTGAGGATTTGATAGAGCGAGACGGCTTCGACTGTTGCCTGCCCTGCTCATGAGTGCGGTGGCTTCGTGATAGACTCAGATCGCCGAGCCCTCCGGTTGGCCACTTTTCTCATCTGTCTGTGATAACCGTCTCCGGAAAGCCATAGAGCGAACACGGCCAACGGCCAGCCCGCTATTCTGAACTGATAGCAAGTTTTGCTGAAAAGACCAACTGCCACCTCCAATCGCTGAAGGGATCCAATATTATCGCGATTCTCGCCGAACAGTAATGGGTTGAGGGACAGAGGGTGGGAAAAAAGAAAGAAAAAGAGAGAGAGAAAGAAAAAGAGAGAGAGAGAGAGAGGGAGAGAGAGGGAAAGAGAGAGAGAGAGAAAGAGAGAGAGAGAGGGGGGGTAGACGGAGAGGGAGAGGAAGCTTGAATTTCCTCCAACTAGACACTACCAGTAAGCCTCGGCTTTGGTGCATCAATAAACATAAGTCCGGATTTATTTCTGAGGCCATGTGCCTAGACGGTGCGAGTAGCAATGGAGAGGATCATCGGTTGAGTTCAAGGGAGATATAATCCTTAGTCCACAGTCGAGTCATGTCGAATTCGGCCTCAGCCTGGTTCGGACAGTGGCTAAATTACATTGTAGCGCGTGCCGAGTAGCCACATTTCTCCAAATATAAATGTGTGACCATGAAAACTTTACTCTGAAACGTGCGGTCTTCGTATGTGGAATAGTGGTAAACACTGCTTCGTCGGAAGCAAAAGCATTCATAATGGAAAAAATATCCCATCCTGGGCACCGGGTTAAATTTATTTACATGTTTATTGACTTGATGTTCTTTCAGTCATAGTGTGGGCATTACTGTCTCAGAGTCAATTAATAATGCTGGAGCATAATTAAGATATAGAGAGTGACGACACAATAAGCACAATAATAAAGACAGCAATGCACACAATCACTTACATTCACGAATCCGTACAATGAATCCTTCACACATAACAAGCAAAGCTCAAGTTAAATGTCAAACCGGGTCGTGTACGAATATAAAAAGATAGGAATAAAAGTTTTTCCGATTGCTATTCTTCTGAAGTCCATTCAAATTGTATTCGGAAAGGTATGATGTTAGATATGTTATAGATCTTTAACACGCGCTCTGGAGGGGGGGGGGGCCGAAATCTGCCCACCCCTCCGGTTTTTCGTACATAACTGCAGATTTTACTCGTCAATATACGCGATTTTTTGCGTACCTGCTTACAAATGACCGGCGCGTCGTTTAAAGGAAGAAAAATGGAAATCGGCCGAAACAAATTCAAGTTAGGGGCCGCTAAAGTCGACAAAATTCCCAGCGCCGGACCACAAAAATCGGCGCTGATGCGCTTCCCGTATATCCGCAAAAGGGAAGTGTTTTTGGCAACACTAGCGACTTGTTTGATGTATATTGATATGCTATATAGTTTCAAGGCCATGTTAGGTCCCCGAGGTCAAGTCAGGTCAAGTTCATGACAGGTTAATGGAACCAAACTTGATCAACTGGAATGTTGTCATAAATGCACTACTGTTTGTCGTTTGTACTGTTTGTCATTGCGTTTCCATACTTTATTCATGTACTTCACTCCTTTCTTCGCGAAGCCGATTGCGCCGAGCTGCCAGACGGAGCAGTCGGGCGGGCGGCCCGGTTCCGGTAACTGGAGCAGGTAACTGACCTGATAAAGTGCTGCTATATAGGTGACCTGAGGTCAAATATCGGGTCTAGCATCTGTATTGCATCATTCGTAATGTCCAAAACATCATTGATGCCCATTTTGGAGCATTTAAACACAATCACAGCGATCCATAACAATGACAAGCCAAGCCACGCAAAACAAAATTTTGGCAAATGTGACCTCATTTGGCCTTGAAGATATTGACCTAAGGTCATGAAAATTGCACACAATAGAGTTCACTATCGTACCCATCCACCCTGCGAATTTCGTGCCTCCAGCTTTAATAGGAGCCGAGATCTTAGGGGGGGGGGGGGCGGAATCCGCCCCCCCTCCAGTGCGCGTAATTTTCAAAGGCCCTCCAGGTCGCGTGTTAAGTTTGTCGATTGTAGTGCGCAAATATGAGGGTTCGATGCAAAAAGTGCAAGTCGCCGGCGTTCACTCTCAGTACGAGTCCGTTGGGAATGCTCTGTCTTATCCTACCGTGCGCGCCAATAGCTGCGACAGGAAGCATTTAACCCGATATTGAGAGGAAGTGCTGACTACTCCCCACTCCCGCGAACAGTGTTCATGTACAAGGGGTTCATTTTTATTTGCGTCAACCTTCGATCCGCTTTGGACTTTTGTATTGCTGGCGCTGGCGATTACACTTATGATTAAAATGATTATTTTCCTTCACGGTTTGTGTGTTAGGCTTTGTTTACATCTGCTAGGTTTGTTTATAGCATATCTTGTTATTTGTGTGCGTGAATCCGATTATGTGAGACATGTAAAAAGTCTTCCATAATCCATATATTGCTTACATGGAGATCTTCGATGCAAGACTACCGCACCTCGCATACAGAGACGGCTGGAGACCCACCCACCCCCTCCCCCATCCCCGCCCCTTGTGCAGAACAACAGAAACCAGTAGAGAATACACAATACATCAACTGTCACCAACAACTACATGAACAGCTCCATAATGAGAGCTTGATCCCTGCTCGGCAATGCATGGGAGCTCGATAATGGAGCGAATATGCTGGTGGGTTTTTGCCACTGGTCAGTTGCACTCTGCGGCAGGGGCATGGTCTGCTAGTCGGGCTTTGTGAAGACTGGAGGCAAATTTCAGGTGGTTTGTCCGCCCGATGGATCCAGTAACATTTTGTAATGGCGGTGGCCGGCGGATAAACAGCAATACAAGAGCAGAAGTGTGTGGGTCACAGTCACCTTCAAAAATGCCAGAATTGTTTTACTAATGACGGGTCACTCGCAGCAAACATATGCAATAGTGACCCCATTCCATAAGTGAGAGCCGTGCCGTGAAGAGTTGTGACAGCGAGTGCAAATGTAAGTTGCTAAGTGTTCGCGTGCTAGCATCTCCTTCAGCTGGCATGCTGCACTTTGATCACAAGTCCAAATCCCGGATACCTTATAGTAGCGTGTTGAAACTGGGACTCCAGTACGTCAAATTCAACTTGAAGCAGCGTCGTAGTTAGCCGCCGCGAGCGATGCACCACCGCGAGCAGGACCGACAGTCGCGCCGGGACGGCCTGACGAGCGAGCGTGACCGACAGTCGCTCCGGGACGGCCTGACGAGCGAGCAGAACCGACAGTCGCGCCGGAACGGCCTGACGAGCGAGCGGGACCAACAGTCGCGCCGGGACGCCTGACGAGCGAGCAGGACCGACAGTCGCGCCGGGACGGCCTGACGAGCGAGCAGGACCGACAGTCGCTCCGAGACGGCCTGACGAGCGAGCGGGACCGACAGTCGCTCCGGGACGGCCTGACGAGCGAGCGGGACCAACAGTCGCGCCGGGACGGCCTGACGAGCGAGCAGGACCGACAGTCGCTCCGGGACGGCCTGACGAGCGAGCAGGACCGACAGTCGCTCCGAGACGGCCTGACGAGCGAGCGGGACCAACAGTCGCGCCGGGACGGCCTGACGAGCGAGCGGGACCAACAGTCGCGCCGGGACGGCCTGACGAGCGAGCGGGACCGACAGTCGCTTCGGGACGGCCTGACGAGCAGCCCGCGTCGAGCGGCGGCAGCCTGTTGGTCCGCTCGGCCACCGTCTCAACTCCGTCTCGACCACCGTCTCAACGCCCGTCACACTCGTTACTGATCTGTCCCCAGCGAGCACTTGCACTTCAACCCAGCCACTCTTGTCTGCCCACCACACTAGTCACTAATCTGTCCCCAGCGAGCACTTGCACTTCAACCTAGCCACTCTTCTCTACCCACCACACTAGTCACCCCAGCGAGCACTTGCACTCCAGCCTAGTCACTCTTGTCCATCTACCACATTAGTCACTGATCTGTCCCCAGGGAGCACTTGCACTCAATCCTAGCCACTCTTGTCTGCCGACCATGCTCGTTGTTGATCTGTCCCCAGGGAGCACTTCCTTTCCGACATAGCCACTCTTGTCTGGTCTGTCGACCTTGTGAATATTACAGCCCGGCAAGCAAATAAGTATCGTACCATTTGTCGCGTCCAGGCTCCTGCCACAGCAATAACGCCATTTCGCGTCTTTACATGTATGATACGTCTGCGTATACGCAAGCGGAATTCCAGCAGCTTGAGCAGGATTAGCTGAATGTCCGTGGAGCACAGCGGAACACCGCTGGGAGTGGTACATCATCGCGCCTGGAAGGGATTAGTTCCATTTTTAAATCGATAATTGTGCAACGTTTGCGTTATTGCGAAGTGAGAGACCTAGTACAATTGAAGCTACATTGAAGATGGCAAATTATATTTTCTTGCGAAACGAGGTCCAATCGTCTTACTTATGATACATTGCAGACACATTGTATCGCATAGCTATTTATTTATCTTAGGTATTTATGCCTCAGCCATTCATTAGTATCATAATGGGTGAGGGAGTCAGCTGGACACTACAGAAGTGCTGCACCGTTACGTTCGTTGGTGTACTCCCGATAGCAGACATGACGCCGATTCATTGTTGTAATATCGACGCACGATACATCTGGCTGACAAACAATGACTAATTCTGAGCCAAATAACCATTTATACTGGCAATTGGCCGCTTTTAACTGGTGTTGATGAATTGCGTTGAAACGATGCACGCAAACAAAGTGTGTGCTGTGTTTTAGTCCGGTGGGATATTTAGGAGCTACCGAGGAGGCGTCCCGAACTACAGACCACCAAATACGATTACGAGATACGAATATAGATACGAGACACGAACACGAGACGAATAACACTCGGCTACCGGTCTCCACCCGTGTGAACGGTAGTTAACTGCTACTCACTTGCTGCAGAGACCGGCCGTGTTAACACGCTGGGTTCGATAGTTTTCTTTTCAGAACTCGGAATATTACAGTGATAGAGGGGTTTCAGTCCTTTTTAGCATCTTCCCTTTATAGGCTTGACCCAGCTGGACCCCTGTGGCACTTGTTTAGCCTTAGCCTCTTATGTGATCAGCGGCGCAGCCAATTCCCCTCCTCCCCGTCAGATTACTACCTTTGGAGAATGTCGTACATTCGTGCGAGTTTTCTTTGGCAAAAAGATCGCCCCTGTTCGCCTCTCCCGTACAGCATTCTGGCTGCGGGCCTGTCAGTAGCGTGTGTGGTTCACCTCCCAGCACAGCATCCTGGCTGTGCGTCTGCCAGTAGCGTGTGTGGTTCACCTCCCAGCACAGCATCCTGGCTGTGCGCCTGCCAGTAGCGTGTGTGGTTCACCTCCCAGCACAGCATCCTGGCTGCTTGCCTGTCAGTGGCGTGTGTGGTTCGCCTCCTCCGCACAACACCCTGGCTGCGGGCCTGCCAGTAGCGTGTGTGGTTCACCTCCCAGCACAGCATTCTGGCTGTGCGCCTGCCAGTAGCGTGTGTGGTTCACCTCCCAGCACAGCATCCTGGCTGCGGGCCTGCCAGTAGCGTGTGTGGTTCGCCTCCTCCGCACAACACCCTGGCTGTGCGCCTGCCAGTAGCGTGTGTGGTTCGCCTCCTCCGCACAGCACCCTGGCTGCGGGCCTGCCAGTGGTGTGTGCGGTCGTGGGTCGGCTGGCTGTCCTGTCGCGGGCTGTATGTGGCTAGTGTCTGGCTGCTGGAGTAGCTTAGACTGCGTGCAGTGCGCGGTATTGGGCGAGCTGTGTCACGCTCATCCATACCAACCGACGAACCGTAAATCATATGTGGCAACTCACCCGTCCTTCGCCTGCAGCGCATGGACGCCAAATGGCATTATAGTCGGCGCGCCCTTAAACCCAAATAGGCCATCAGTCTGCTTGCAGCACGCGTGCTAAGGTTGACTACTCTTCCACATGGCTGATGTGAATCGAATGGCGCGAGCCTTAATCGAGCGTGAAAAACCAGAGGCTGGAATGACAAGAGCATGCATGAAGTCTACTGATAAGCTTCTGCCTTGGAACCGAATGTCGTACAACACTGAGTGCAGTGGGTATACCTGTGTCTGTTTTTTTCTTCTATTTTGGCAATGATGCCTGTGTTCACCAGATCAAAACTTTTGGTGTTTCATTCCGCATATATTTTTCACACTTGGTAGTTTTGAGCAGTGCCCCACACAATGTTGTGTTGCATCTGAATTATTGCTGTGTAAGGCGCTCATAAAACGAACGCCTTGTTTTTTATGTATCGCGTGCTCTCACGACGTGTGGCGGCAAGGCCATTCGGTAGGTGGAGCCGAAATTGTCTAAAAATTGGATATTGGTGACGTCGTCGAGTGTGTACCAGCCATTAAACAACTAAATATATGAGAGACAGCGGGTTGAACCTTGGCGACACACTTCTGCACGATAATTTATTGTTGGTGCTAAAATTTGAACCTGGTGCATATATTTAAATTTATTAATTCCATTTGCCTGCTACCAGGCAAATAATTCGAAACTACAGCTATACGACAGTTGACAGCGGTGCAGGATTCCGTGTTTTGTATTGTTTTGTTTGTTTGCTTGCAGTGCCCTTAAAATGGTATATGCAGGACTGAAAAATACATTTTGAGTGGATTGAAAAGGCGGCGCATCATTTTTTACCTTCTCAGATTAGGTTGCATTTTAAACAAAGACATCCACCATGGATAGCCTACGTCGGCCAAAATAGGGCAAACCTTTTCAATTTCACACCTTGATTTCAGAAGTCAATCCTTTTGAAAAGATAGACTTTCAGCATCCAAAATAGAACGCGTTACCCTCGCGCCTGCCATGCAATGGTGTCTTTGAAGAGTTTGGGGCTGCTTAAACCTTGAATAGCTGGTACGAACAGATGAGGGCTTCTCTTAGATACGTTACCCTCTTCGCACTTAGTATCTATCTACAGGTTTGCTTGCTTTGTTAAATTAGGCACTTCGGCCTCCTCCGACCATTTCGTGCCGCTGATGAAAAGGAACAAAGTATTACATCGTATACGTCAGTTTATAAGGCCTGGAACAAGTTGGTTTTTCGCAGAAAAATTAAAAGAAGTTTGATGAGAACCGGGTGATCATCCCCCAACAGTGAGGGCAAAGAGAAAGGGATGTTGTGTGCGTGGCAGTAATTGGTCAGTGGTTTTCTATGGTTATGATATTGCGGGCAGTGCAGTAATATGTGTGGGATTGTAAGATGAGTGTTACATGATGGGCATGAAGGCCGAGGTGAAGCAGAATATATAAATCGATGTGTGAGGCAAGTATGTCCTATGCGGATGCGCGATAGGACTTTTTCTTCGTGGCGGTTGATGTGAAATGATGGTGTCCGGATATCGACGACTGGCTTAATGTTCCGTAATTGTGTATGGTTTGTGTTTTGTGTCCAGGTTTGGTTCCAAAAATACCGAATTTTCTCTCGTATTGTTGATTTGATGGCGTCAAAATGTGGTTGGATTTCTGTGATATGTGGTAGTTGTAATGATTCTTTTGCGAGATGATCTGCTTCCTCGTTTCCTGGGATGCCGCAGTGACTGGGCACCCACAGGAAACGAACCTTCACGCCCATCGATTTAAGTGTTCCTAGTGCTTCATAAATAGAAATATGGCGATGGTGTGAAAAGGAAAGTGACGAAAGAGATTGTAAAACAGATTTGGAATCCGAACAAATGACGATGCTGCGCATGGGGTGGCAGAGAAAACGGTTGCGAATATAACGGAGGGCAATGGGGATGGCATGTAATTCAGCGATGAAAATTGATGTTCCGTCTGGTAATCGATGTTGTTTTTGGTATGTTCCCGAAACTATTGCATTGCCGGTAAGGTTAGCGTTTTTAGAACCGTCAGTATAAACGAAAGGTACGTGGTGATAACGAGCCCGAAATTTGAGAAATTTTTGTTTAGTATATTCTGGGCAAAGCTGTGATTTTGGAGTGGTGGTGAGATACAGAATGTGTCGTTCGGCTATTTGCCACGGTGGTGTAGCTGATGGAGAAATAGAAGTAATGCGTGGAATAGTGAAATGAAGTTGTTCAGAAAAAGTTTTAACTCGAGAAGCTATAGTGAGACCAGTTCGTCTTTCGGCTGGACCTAAATAATCATAATGCAAATTTGGGAGAATTTGTAATGACGCGTGTGTGGGGTGGTTTGCGTGAAATTGAATTTTGGAGGCGTACTTAAGTGTTTGTTGCATTCTACGGAGAGCTAGTGGAGGAATTCCCGATTCTGCTTGTAAAGAAATAATGGGTGAAGTAGTCCGAGTGCGATACGGATAAATTTATTTTGAATGGTGTCTAAAATGTGTAAGGAGGATGGGCTGGCACCAGCATAGACTACTGAGCCGTATTCAATGATGGGGAGTACTAAGGATTTATATAATTGTAAAAGAGTGTGACGATCGGCTCCCAATAGGGTGGATGTAATGCAGCGAAATAAACTTAGTCGGTGTAAACATTTGTTCTGGACGTATTTCATGTGTTTATGCATTGAAAGTCTGCGATCAAAAATAACACCAAGAAATTTAAATGAATGTACAAAAGATATGTAATTTTGCCCGAGGTGAAGCTGTGTTTCTGGGTTTGCACAGAGAGTGCATTTGCTAAAAATAATGGATGCAGATTTGGGAGCCGAAAAATTGAATCCGTACTTCATGGACCATTGGTGTATCCTGTTTAAAGCATTTTGAAGCCGAGTCAAACAATTTTCGTAATTTTGGTCCGAGCACCAAATTGCACTATCGTCGGCGAATAGGGAATACGATACATTTGGAGGCATGTCGGCGAAAAGGTCGTTAATGATGATGTTAAATAAAACTGGTGATATGCAACTTCCTTGTGGTAGTCCGTTTTTAAGAAAATGTAGATCGGAAATGGCTGACCGGCACCTGATGTTGAATTTACGCGAACCAGATAAGAAACCTATTAAATAATGTGCTAAGTGTCCTTTTATGCCGAGTTGTTGAATTTTGAAGAGGAGTGCTGGTTTGAAAACCTTATCGTAAGCTTTGTTGATGTCCAAAAATACTGCGACAGTGTGTTGATGTTTTTTTTTGTAGCCCAGGCGAATGTCTGTCTCTAATCGAATAAGATGATCTATTGTACTGCGTCCTCGCCGAAAACCACATTGAAAGGGAGATAGAAGTGAATTTGTTTCCAGGTGCCATGTCAGTCTCTTAATAACCATGCGTTCAAAAAGTTTTCCTAAACAACTGGTGAGTGCAACGGATCGAAAATTTGTGGGGTTACTATGGTCTTTGCCGGGTTTTGGAATAGGGATAATGATAGCTTCTTTCCATGCTTCAGGATAGACATTATTTGACCATAATGAATTAAATGTGTCTAAGATGCATTGTTTGGTGTGGTCAGATAAATGTCGAAAGAAGGAATAATGCAATTTGTCAGGCCCTACTGAAGTGTTACCGGCGGGGGAAATGGAATTCTGTAGCTCGGAAAGTTGAAAAGAAGCATTGTAGTCCTCCGTATTTTCGGATTGGAAGAGTTCGAGATTGGAGTGAAAAGTGTGTTGCGCGTTTGGTAGGAAATTAGGTCTGTAATTCCCATCGGAGCTATTATGGGCTATGGTATCAGCTATGGTATTTACTATGGTTTGTGGGTCTGTAATGGTGAGATTGTGGATTTTGAGGGCCGGTAGAGATTTAAATGGGGAGCGTCCGGACAAACGTCGGATTAATTGCCATATTTTACTCAAAGGTGTTTGAAAAGTCAGCTGGTGTAAATATAAGGTCCATGAACGGCGCTTGGCATCGCGGATGATGCGGCGGGTCCTCGCACGTTCGCGGTTGCGGATGTATACATTTTCTTGATCGGGATGTCGTAAATAATTTATAAAAGCTCTTTTTCTTACCGCAATGGCTTTTGAAATTTCTTGACACCACCAAGGTACTGGTTTTCTTTTTGTGAATGGTTTTGTAAGTGGAATAGTCGTGGAAGCTGCCTCGAAAAGTGTATTTGTAATTGAGTTGATGTTTTCGACAGGAGAAATGTTGGGGTTGTACTGCAAATAAGAAAGCTCCTGAAATGTTGTCCAATCGGCTTTTGAAATCTTCCAGCGGGGAATAAAACTGGGTGTGGTGTCAATCGCCGTTGAAAAAGTGGGTGTCAATTTGATGGGATAGTGGTCGCTGTCGTGGATGTCGGTTTCTATGGTCCAATCAAAGTAGTTTGTCAGGGTGGGGGAACAAATAAATAAATCAATGGCTGTTGCTGTGTTATGTCCAAGGTGAAAAAAGGTTGGTTCTCCGGTGTTAAGTATTACTAAATTATGCCGGTCTAAAATTTGTTCAATGATGTGGCCGCGAGTGTCTCCTTGTGTACGTGCTTGATCCCAGGCTGGACTGTGTGCATTAAAGTCTCCGAGTAATATGAAAGGGTTCTTGAAATGTCCTATAAGGTTTTCTAAATGTGTCAAAATATTTGTGTTGTCGGTTTGTAGTGGAATATAGATGGAACACACATCTATATTTCTACTATGTAAACGTAATGTACAAGCTACGGCTTGTAATGGTGAATTGAGTGTAATTTGTGTATGTGTGCAATCATTGTTTATGTAAAGTGCGGTACCGCCACTGCGGTGTGTTTCACGTACCTCGTCGTGGCGGTACAGCGAATAATTGGAAAGATTGAAATTATATGTATCGGTGGGTAAGAACCAGGTTTCCTGAAGTGCGATGAGAATAGGTGTGAGAATACTAAAGAAAGCTTTCATTTCGGCCCATTTGGATAATAGACTATGGCAATTCCATTGGAGAAATATGGTCATTGGTGCGAATTAATATTTGTTGGCACTTTTCGGTGCCTGGCGCAGCCACGATTGCAGTTCAGGTGGGTATGTGTGTTGAGTGCGGCCGGCGGTGGTTGGCTCGCTCGAGCCGTCCGGCCGACCGGTGACCTTGGCAGGATCGCGCCGTCCGGCCACTGCCGCGGGGGACGCCCGCCGGCTGGGAGTTGGTCGGGTCACGTGGGCGCCGGCCGGCGCTGGGCCGGACCGGCGGCCCGTTGACGGGGAACGATAATTTGCTCCCGCAGCGAAGTGACTGCGGGGCCTATCACTCCTCCCTGGAGTGGTCCATTTGTTTGGAGCCGGAGTGGTCTGAGTGTTGGGAGCCAGGGTGGTATGTGTCGGAGTGGTCTGAGTGTTGGGAGCCGGGGTGGTTTGTGTCGGTGTGGTCAGTGGAGTAAGTTTTTTTAGTGGAGCTAAACCGGGAATCATGTCTGTTTGCATCGAGGCAGAAGTAGTGTTGACGCGACGTGTGGGGGGAGCAACGGTGGCCGCCTGAGCATACGTTTTCGTTGACGGGGAGGTGGCTTCGACAGACCGTCGGGCCTGGGGGTATGACACCCCGGTCGTGGCCTTCACAGTGCAGACCTCCTTCTCCTTGCGCCATACTGGACAGAGGGGTGATGTGGTCAGGTGGTCGGATGTATTGCAGTTGAGACAGTGGACAGGTTTGGAGCAGGTGGAATCAGGATGGGGTGATTCACCACACTTTGGGCAGCGTGCTGTTTGGCGACAAGTCTTGCTGCCATGCCCAAAGCGCTGACAATTGAAACAGCGGAGAGGATTGGGAATACAGACACGGACTTGGAATCGGATGTAGCCGGCGAGAAGGGTCTTGGGAAGAGTTGTAGAGTTGAAGGTAAGGACTAGGAGACTCGTGTCACGTTTCTGGCCATCTTTGAAGGATGTGATGCGGCGGACGTGGGTCACCCCCTCCGGCCTGAGCTCCGCTTGAATATCTTCCTCAGACATGAAGCGGAGCTCCGGCGCGAAGACGGTGCCCTTGGTGGAATTGCGGTTGGAGTGGAGTGAAATGGTCACGAATTTACCACAAAATGTGGTGGTACGGAGGAGGGCTTTGGTCTGGGCTCGGGTTTGGGTTTTGATGACGAGGGTTCCGTTGGCTGGGGCTTCAATGTCAGGATTGGCTAAGGAACAAATGGCGAGGAGCTGCTTGGTTGGCCAGAAAACGTTGACACGACGAAAGGAGACGGACTCCTCGACAGGCTTTACTACGATGTATGATCCAGCACTGTCGAGGTAGGGTTCAATGGGTTCAGGTTGGGATGAAGTGGTCTGGTTCGAGCGTGGGTCAGCGGCGTGGAGAGTGATAGTCTGGTCTGGATTGCGAGGCGAGGTCGTGGTCTTGGGACAGGCAGGGGTCGGCGAGGCGCAAAGGGCTTCCATGGCGTCATCGAGGGGAATAGTTCGGCGCGGGTCATCAACAATTCCATCAATCGAGGGAGCATCAGGGGCCAGGTCCGTGTTCGTGCGATGGTCGTCGGGTGTGGTCAGAGGAGGAAAATCCGAGTCTGAGTTCGTTGGTGAGCATGGGTCGGTGTCCTTTTTTCGTTTTTTCCCCATCACGGGGGAAAAATCCTACCTAATGTAATATAAACAAAGATAACGGACACACAGAAACTCAGGGAACGGAAATACGACGACGACGAAAAACGGGTGGGGTGACGGGTGTCACCCCACTAGAAAAGAAATGCGAAAAGAGCGACGGGTGTCACCCCACGAAAATGAACAATAAACTGCTATAACCAGCAGTCAGTCTGGCCAAAACTGGCACGGCGGAGTAGTTAATTGCTCTGGTTGTATGCGAGCGTATAGCGTATTGAATACTCCATGATCTACAGGTTCAGAGGTTTCCTTTTTGAAGGCATGCGGCGATATATAAATAGCCTAGGACTCTTCCAATAACCAAGGACCGAAAGCTCCTGCAGCACCAGCAGGGGCTTCGGCACAGTGTGATGGGGTTAGGTGGGATTAGCCACCCGGCATTTTCATCACTTAATATTACGCCGATGAACGTTGCATGGAAGGAATGTACCCAAAAGATCCGATGTTGCCCCTAACTTTTAGATCTTGGCGGAGCGCCTGAACACCAGCGAGGGAACACGAAGAGAAAAGCTAACCAGCCGAATGACGGAAAGCAATCAACATGGAGAACCCTCCATAAGTCGAAATACGTCTCCTCAGTTCAAACGATCCAAACGCCCCCAATGTTCGTTGGACGACATGGCCCAGCACACAGAAGCAAACATTAAATTAATAACCAGCGAACCACACAGAATGGATGACCAACTCACATTCGCATGCTTGTATGAAGGAAATAAGACAATGACATTTGCAAATGAACAACTTCGAAACGGGACAGAACACTTTACCTTTCTTGTCTTAGCAAAGCCCTCCGCGCACCACCATTGCTACCTCGCACTGACGGACAAGCAAGGTGCGTGCCGCTGCTAAATTTGAATAGATTTATAAAATCAAACTTGCTGCACTACTCTTCGGTCTGCGCTTAAGCGGCTATTTACAGCAAAACGAGACTGACAAACTAGGGTGGTAGGAATATTAAAAATTTGATTATGTCAATCAAAGCGAGCAATTCTGTATTCGTTTGTTGCCTGTATTTGGAAACCTTCCCTGTTGCAATATATATATACATATATATATATATATATATATATATACATATATATATATAGGACCAGACCACAACACCATGACACCCACACCGGCGCCTAAAGCCCACTTTGCACAAGGCGCCTACCTAGTAGGCACCTACACAGAACCAAAGCACACCATCACACGAGAGTCTTCCTTTATTCTCGCATAAACACTACGCTACATCCTGAACACACCACACTTCACCATCACTCGGCACGCCACCCATATACGCACACAGAGTAGAGCCGACACACGAATGCTACTCGCCACAAACACATTTAACAAGCGACGCTGTTCGTTCACACTTCACCGTAGATTCAACACCAGTCGGAGCTACATTCTCGCCCCAGAGCTGGATAAGATTCCACTCGCTAACATAGCAGCACTGTTCGACTCCGCAGCCCTCCCCGACGCCACAGCCACAGTAAACTACATTGGACGGGAGGCAAGACATCTTAGTGCTGATTTTCAACACACAATAGCCCCCACCACACGGAGACATACAGGAGAGGCGGAACGACGTACGTCGTTACGTGTCTCTCCCACTACGCTGCCACCGCTGCATGCGCTACGGCCACGGTGAACGTGCGTGCTCGTCACCGGAGCCACACTGCGGTCGGTGCGCAGCACACCACTCAATGTCTGACTGCACATCGACCGAAAGGAGATGTACAGCCTGTGATGGTCGCATCCCGCCACCGACCCCGACGGCCCCAAATGGGCATTCGAGAGGAAGGTGTGCCGGTGTGCGGCAGTTCAGAATGTACCACACACCGCGCAACAACCACAACCTGCGCAACAACCCTCCCGCCTCCATAGCTCCACCCTCCCAAACCACACCCGCCTCCGGGCGCAGTTACGCAGATACACATTCGTCATCTCCGAGACCCACACTCCGGCCAGCTCCAACCCATCCTACCAACCCACCAGCCGTCGGCTTCAGGAGTCCAGCGCACCTCTCACCTCAACGCCCCACCCATCCTCGACATCACCCTCACCGCACCCTACTCCTCCTCACGTCACTCCACCCCGGATCCGGCCTCCTCCCAAATTCACCTTACCACAGACCCGGCCTCCTCCCGCCTTCACCCCCCCCCCGCACACTCCCTCCATCAGATCCACGTCTGGCCTCCATCCCCTCCCTCACCGGTATCGCCCCGTCCCTCACAGCTGTACCCCTTCGACACGCTGCCTCCAAACGGCCAACTTCCACCCCGCCACCCTGACGCTTTCCCAGCACTTCCTCCCCCCGGCCCCCGGCTCCTGCCCCACCCACCCGGACGGCCCAAATCAGGGACAAATTCCAAGGTTACCTCAGCCATCACACAGGCTGTCCACAGGCACAGGCCACCGTCTCCTGCCAGGCCGAACCTCACACCAACTCCTGGGCTACCACCCAAACCCATCCTAAAACCTCTTGCGATGCCTTCACCCAGACCGAGCCCACCACTCCTACGGAGTTCATCCAGACCGAGCTCACCACATCTGCCGAGCCCATCCAGACCGAACATGCAACCCAAATCAAACCAATCCCGACCGAACTTACCTCGCCTCCCAAGCACAAACCCCGCACCCATCGTCACGCAATCCAATCACCGCCCATAGTCCGCACCACCAGAGCTCGGCAACCAGTTCTGTCTGACTCACCACACACCTTCCTCGCCATCCATCGGATCCAACCTTTCCCTGCACAACACCACCCCTGTGACCCCTGTGTAGGAACGCCAACCGACACTAATTACGCTCGGCAATGGGTCTCTTCCTCCAGTGGAATATCGGTGGTCTTCCGAGCAAATTCAGAGAGTCTAAAGCAGAATTCCTACAGCAAAAACCATTACTAGCTGCGCTCCAAGAAACACATTTTCGAGGCTTATACTCAAATTGGAACAGTATCTCAGATTACACTTGACATGTCGACAACATAAACGGTCCACATCGGAAATGGGGCGCAGCCATGCTTATCCCCAGAGGCGTACCGAAGGGGGAGGGACAAAGGATACAATTCCCCCCTCCCTGAAAGGTTGTTGGGCCCCCAAGAATCGCACGGGGGTTTCGAATGATTGTGCCGGGGCCCCTAAAAATCACGCTGGCAGCCCTAAAAACGTCGCACCGGGCCCCCCGAAAAAGACATTAGGGGCCCAAAAAGTCGTGCCGGGCCCATGAAACGCACGCTGGGCCCCCAGAATGTCGCGGCGCGGCTCATAAAAATCGTGCTGGGCCCCCAAAGGTCGGGCGGGCCCCCTGAAGATCACGCTGGGAGCCCCAAAATGTCGCACATGGGGCCCTGCAAATCACGCTGGGACCACAAAACATCGGACCGGGGTCCATAAAAATAACACTGGAACCCCAGAAGATCTGACCGGAACACCTGAAAATCTCACTGGGGCCGCAACAAGTGGCACGAGCCCTTACAATTCACGTTGGGCCCCAAAAAGTCGCACCGGAGACCGAAAAGCACGCCGGGCGCCCAAGCAAAAATCCGGCCGGGACCCTGAAAAATCACGCTGGAACGACAAAAAAATCATCCAGGCCCCTGAAAATCATGCCGGGCCCCCAAAAGGTCGGACCAGGACTCTGAAAATTAGCTGGGCCCCAATGGGTCCCGCCAGGACCCAAAAAGTCACATCTGGCACCCCTAAAGATAAATCCCGACCTGGGAAGTTCCTGCGGCCCTTGGAATTACTTCAAAAGCCTCCAAAATGCGTCGCGTGCCGAAAACAATCGCATCCTGAAAAAAAAATATTATTACTGAAAAGGGCCCTTTTAAGCATGCAGTGTCGGGCATCCGCTGACGTTTTTAAATGGTGTTAGAATTTCGTTCCCTTCAGATTCATTCCCCCTTGACGCAAATCCTAGGTACGCCACTGCTCATTGCTAACAGTATACCTCATCGTCGAGCAACGCTAAGTTCTCCTCCCAACTGCGTAGCAGTCAGCCTCAACATCGTCCATTGCCAAACCACAGTCATTTCGCCATGCATCTCACCGTCAGCTGCAACCCCCACACTACAGGAACTGAGCGATTTGCTGCTTCAGACTCCTCCATCAGTTCTCCTTATGGGGAACTTTAACGCTAACCACCCCGTGGGAAGCTACCAGACGTACATTAGAGGCCACGAAACTCACCAGTTTATCTCAATCGACAACTTAGTACTGTTGGACATCACGGTCACCACCCGCCACAACCCGACCTTAGGAGGTTCTGACATTTGCATTGATTTAACGTGCTGCTCCCAACAACTAAGCTCACTCTTTGACTGGTCAGTCGCGACGACTCCGGGCTGAGCGACTACGACCCAATCACAATTAGGCTTAGCACGGACGCTATCAACCACATCAAATTATTCGGACCATCTTGGAACTTGAAAAGAGCGGACTGGACAAAATTTGAGGATCAGGTGAACTTGGAACTTGCAAATTCAGAGAACATCAAAATCGAAACAATTACCAGGGCAATCAGCTCCGCAGCATGAGACTGGGGACGAGTAGTCTAGTGATAAGTTGCCCGTCTCACAATCGAGAGATTGTGGGTTCGAGCCTCATCTGCCGCTACTGTTCACCCGCGGCCAATCGGCGTAAGAGATTGGCGACGCCACATGACTCAACGGTCGAAGTGTAGTAAAACCGATAACCACCAGCAGCATGAGACTCAGTCGAGAAAAGCAATAATCATAGGAAAAAGGCATCAGCACCATGGTGGACCTCAGGCTGTCAAAGGGCAATCGCCGCACAGCGCCGTGCCCACAAACAATTCAAAAGATGCGTGTGCGAAGCAAACCTATCAGCATACAGACAATCTCAAAAACACTGCCGGTGCACAATTCGAACAACACGCAAAAACTGTTGGCAGTCCTTTGCGTCACAATTCAATAGGTTCACCCTTACTGCCAGAATCTCGGACCTGATGAAGCGTTTCAGCCTGACATGCCTACCGGCATGCCCCTTTCCCCAGCTGACGGTGAAATGACAGCAAATTACTGACCCACAAGTCGTAGACCGCTTTAAGCTACACTACGCCAGCATCTCTGCCAACAACACCTACAATACCACCATTGTAAACTATTTGGATGCCCTCGCCTCGAATACAAATTTCGACCCTAGCAGCACAGAGGACCAATCATTCACTATGCACGAATTGCATCTTGCCCCTCGCAAGTGTAGAAACATGTCGGTTTTGCCGGACGATATTCATTACCAGTTCTTCAAACATCTCAGCAAAAATTATCTAGCGTACTTACTAGCGGACATTAACGATCTGTACCTGAGCGACACATTTCCTGCTACTTGGGGGAAGGTGTAGTCATTCCATTATCAAAGCCGCACAAAAATCGTCCCACCCCAAAAGGGTATAGGCCTATCTCACTTACTAGCTGCGCTAGTAAGCTGGTCGAGCGCATGATCAACACACGATTGCGTCACTTTCTAGAACACAACGACCTGCTCGACGAATTTCAGTGCGGCTTCCAGCATCAAATATCAATTGCAGACAATCTCATCAGTCTAATGACCGACATCAAAGGTGGTCTGCGCATCAAACGCACAACAATAGCTGCGTACTTAGACATCACTGCCACGTTCGACCGAGCACACAAGTCCGCAATAACACACAAACTCTGCAAGACAGGCCTGCGCAGACACATGGAATTATCAGCTTCATTCCCAAATTCCTCGAAGACAGGATAAAACACAACTCCCTTAAGGTCCGATGCGGCAGCGTCACATCAAGCACCACACCTCAGGATTAGGGCCTGACACAGGGAGCGTGCTCTCGCCAAGCCTCTTTCTGATCATGATTAAGAACATATTTGCTGATCACAACGACACATCACTTCTAAATTCATCTTTCACGGACGACATAGCCATTTGGACAACAGCAGAATGCTTCCTGCAGCTGAAAAAAAAACATTCAAGCGGCTCTAAACCACATAGCAAAGTGGTGCAAAACTTGGAGTTTCACCGATCCTCAGAAAAATAGGCCGCAGTCACATGTAGTCGCCTCCGCCCTACACCCGCGACTTTCCTTAACATCGACGGCAAAGCCATCGAAAAGGTGAAGCGTTTAACGATCTCAGGGGTATTCTTTGACCAAAACCTTAGTTTCAACACACAAATCACTGCCGTCTAGAAGCATGTGCGAAGCGCGTCAACCTACTCTGTGCACTTGTAAGCACAGACTGGGGAGGAGATCGGGAAACACTCCTGCGACTCTACAAGTCAATCATGCTACCCATCATAGAATACAACAGCGTCATCTTTGCTACCATTTCACCAACACTAAGCAAAAAGCTAGAAACCATTCAAAACAACTGCATAAGAGCAGCCACAGGAGCCCTCAGCGCCACACCGATAGCCAGTCTTCTTGTAGATTCAGACACACCTACCCTCTGCTTTAGAAGGAAACAACAGCTGTGCTGCTATCACACTGAAATCAAATCAATTGAAAATCACCCGGCACAGCGATACTTTAAGCCTGACAGAAACAAGAGCCGGTTTGGACAGAAGCTGCCACCATTTAGCGTCCAAACTGCCACGGCTCTTTCAGATCCTAACCTCACAATGCCAACCACGAAGCTCGACCTCCCATTTGTGGACCCTCAGTCAACCAAAGGTCGAATACGTGCCCTCGGAAAAGAAATCGGATACCGCATCGGCGGAAATTCTTGGCACCCTCAGTAAATTTGCCGATGTCAACCATCACAAAACACTCTTATTCACGCATCGGTCAAAACATGAGGTCACTGTAGGAATGGGCATCCCTGGACCAGGCCTTAGGCATTCCAAACGTCTACCGGATAACTTTTCCATCTACACCGCTGAAGCACTGACTATTCTGGCCGCTATCTCCATTCTGAAGAGGCGCAAAACGAGAACCGTAGTACTTTTTTTCAGATGCCAAATCAGTCCTTTAGTCAATTAGCAACACAAGACTGCCCACATCCAGTCATTGATCGAATCCAACAAGCCGTGGCCCGCAATGTAAGCAACTTTTCCTTCCTCTGGATTCCTGGCCACGCCAACATCCCAAGAAACGAACAACGATGGACTGGCAAAACAAGCCTTAGCATCGACCATTTATCCCAGCATGGAATATTTGGTAGACGATTGCAAAACACTCTTACAACGCCACATACGTAAGCATCACCAGAACCAACGCTAGGCTCATGGAACACATCAAATCAAACACACCGTCAAAAGGAAGCCATCCTCATTAGACTTCGAACTGATTGCACCAAACTAACACAGCCTCTAGGCCACTAACATAGGCAACATCCCACATAGGCCTTGACTGTAGCAGCTTTAACATAACGTAAACGATTACTCCGAGGTGTCGTCGGACGTAGATGAGCAGATTTGCCTTGTAATTCAGAACGTAAAACGGATACCCAGAGGCACAACGGACGTAGAGGAGTCGAATTGCAAAACACCGTACTAGCCTCACACACAATCCTGCATGAAAGCATGCTGCTAACCGCTTCAGAATCGCTTCCGAAACAAAAGATTGTTACTTTAATGAAAAGGGGCTTTAATAAAAGTGTCCGGAGTCAGATGACTATTTTAAATGGCAGAAGGATGGATCCCCTTCAGATTCGTTCCCCTTGACGCAAACCCTAGGTACGCCACCGCTTATCGCTAACAGCCTACCTCATCGTCGAGTAATGCGAAATTCTCCTCCTAACTGCGTAAAAGTCAGCCTCAAAAATCGCCCATTGCCAAACCACAGTCATCTCGCTAAACGTCTCCCCTTCAGATTCGTTCCCCTTTGACGCAAGTCCTAGGGACACCATTGCCCATCGCTAACAGCATACCTCATCGTTTAGTAACGTTAAATAACGCTAAATTTTCCTCCCAACTGCGTAGCAGTCAGCCTCAAAACTGCAAAACGCCGTGCTAACCTCACACATAATCCTGCATGAAAGCATTCTGCTACTAACCGCAAAGAATCGCTTCCGAAAAAAAATATTACTTTAGTGAAAAAGGCTCTTTTAAGCATATAGTGTCGGAAGTCCGGGAATGAGTTCCACTAACGTGTATACTGCTTGAAGGTTATTAAGATGCTACTGCTGGTGATAGCACTGTTCCTCATCTGCTACTAACAACTAACACGCGGCACCCGACGTCATAGGCGGAGTGGACGATTGTGGCGTCATAGGCGGAGTGGGCGGAGTGGATATCGTGTCCGCACGGTACAGATCCCTCGGTGCTTTTCGACAAGTGTAGGCTAATGACAAAATTAACTTTCTTGTCAACCCTTCCCCACCCCAGTTACAAATTATCTTGCGGAGAAGTAAGGTAAACTGAACAATCAACATCCGAGAGATGTTTCCTCGTCCACTTCCCGCCTTCAGCACATTAACGTCACATACACTATAACGTAAGACTCCTTTTACGTAATCGTACACTTGCCTTAGAGTTGCTTACAAAACCTAGCCGCTTTCAAGGCGGCGCAAATAATCTCTAGGGTCGGCACGCCTCTAAACTCACTCCCCTCTCCCCCATCCGACGATGGTACATCAAAACCGGAGGCGGCATCGATTCGCCTGTCGTTTGTCGAACCGCCAACCTTAACACTTCCATATCGGAGCTAGGTCAGGGTCACCAAAGTCAGTGCAACTCAGAATACGAAACCTTAAAGATGCCACAGTATGCAAGAGCAATGCCAAATTGGAAAGGCGGTGATGGAAAGATTATAGTCAAGGTGGGAGGCAGTTGTTGAACTTCATGCTTTTGGCTGGCAATGCACACCGCCATTGGAAGCCATAACCTTTGCAGCTCAAATTTCTTCAGTGGGGGTGTGCACTCATTACATTATGCGGGACGGTGGCCGGGTATGAGCATCCTCTGACCAGGTTGCGGTTTTGTTCAGGTGTGCACAACTTTTCGGCTCCCCAAATGGCGTTTGGATATATTTATTAAGCCCGAAATTTGCGGTGTTGAATAATTAATGAACTAAATGCATTTAATTAAATTGATGATCATGAGCGATGCCTAGGGATCGGGGGAGGGGCGGGAGAGACTCGTCCTCAAAGCGTCGTCGAGCTTAGCGTCACGCCTATGGGCGTTGCAGATAAAATGGACCCAAGGCGATCATGTCCCTCCTCAGTGCGTGGCGCCGTCGATGATGGAGATGTACAACACAATTTAGTGTTGCGTAATTTCATGTACATGTTCAAGCTGGGTATCCATGTGCATCCCCAAAAGTATATTATAAAGTACCACCTATCGTATGAAGAATGAATCACCTTGATAAGCTACGAAAACACGGATCGAGGAAAGATAAAACAAAATCAAAGACATTAGTTCAATAACTGAAGTCACAGCAGAGTCGGCGCCAGAAAACAAAGGCTAGTCGAAGGAAGAGGCAGAATTGATGACGAGCAACACGCGACGAGAGCAAAGGCGTCACAAAGCAAGCGTGACGGACCATCAGGATTCTGGGTGCTCAGGACGAATTGGAGGTCGTTAAATACATCGTCTGAGCCAATCATTCCCAAATTCATTTCTAGCAGAGCACGAGCCACAGCTGATACACGGTGTAGTCATACCAATAAATTAATGCTTTTTACATTAATGCAGATCAGAGGGCCTACCACGAAGACTGAGCCAAATTAAGTTCTTCCTTCGATGTCCACGGCCGTGACCTTTGAATGTCAGTCTAGCTGAGCAAATCAATTGGAAGTCGTTCCTTACCGACCCTTTTAGCCCGGCCGTGTCCGGGCACGGCTCGGACTTCAAGCTTTCAGACTGAACATATTGACGCGGTGAAATCGCACCCAGAGAACCATGTGCTGTCTGCCCACGCAAGCCCTCACGTTTTGTATTAATTCATTGTGTGAATTGCGCTGAAATCAAATGATGTCTTAAGTCCACTGTGCTGCAAAATAATTATTTTTTATCGGCAGGACAAAACTATTATTATGTGGAACTAATCAGCTGCCATAGCATGAGATCCAAAACGTGGGAAGTTTTGACTGTTCAGCTTACAGATACGTATAACCCTTTTAATCCTTTATGCTGATAGTTTCCTGGTTTTTCGTGCGAATGCAAGAATCACATAACTTATCTCATGGACTGTGATGGTAATGCGATACCCCATGTAGTTTGATTTTCATAAAAATCGTATAACTGGTTTCGTTGGTTGGTTATTGGGTTTTACGACACGTCGACCGTTGAGTCATGTAGCGTCGCCAATCTCTCACGCCGATCGGCCGCGTGAGCAGAGTAGCGACAGGTGAGACTCGAACCCACAATCTTTCGATTGTGAGACGGGCAACTTACCCCTAGACTACTCGTCCCCGTATAACTGGTTTCAAAAATAGTCAGAAGGGGACAAAATAACCCACCCCTAGCCTGCTGCAATGGCTATTTAACCCAGAGAGTGCTGAGTTCAGCCTGTGTATTCGTATGTTATGTTTTTCCTTTCTAACCCAGGCGTGCGCTCTGCCAACTATGTTATATTTAGAATGATGCATCTGAAGTTAAAAAGAAGCTACAACAATGGGTACCATCTGTCCAATGATATCCGAGGTGGAAACTTGTAGGATTTTGACAAGTCCCTGGTCCCGTATCGCACGTAATCCCGACGACTCTGCCGATGAGGGCAAGTGCATTTTTGTGGTGACGAAGAATAGTCGGACGTTGCACGACGTCCCGATCGCCTGCGGCGTCATTAGGTAGACGGTTGATTAGCCGAACACCGGGTGGAATCAGATCTAATCGTCACTTGATCGCCGTCCGAGGAGTAAGTCTGGGGAGGACGGGGTCACGCAGTGGCAATCGTTCCTGCAAGTTGCTGAAGACCTCCTGCGGAGCCGATGAGGAGCTTCGTGTGCCCAGCGCTGGCTCTCCAGAGGAAAGTTCACAACCAGCTGGCAACCCGACCGGCTTGTCTCCGCTTTCACTGGCGCGAGTTTAGCCGCGACATCGCAGCATCAAACACACTAAGTGAAATGGGAACTTGTCAATACCAAGCACCTCAAGCCATTCAGATTGTTGTCGGCCATCAGGCGTTCCAATCCCGTGGTCATTCAGATGTGCCTGGTTTGCTCAACAGACAGCTTTTGTACAGGACCGATTGAAATCATAAGTAGCTTAGCCCATCCGTCAGACGTGGGAACAATTATATTGGATGTTAATTTTGGAGCCAACTTCTTCTGACGCTCGGTATTCAGAAGTGCAGAAGGCACGGGTGGAGACTGGAAGGAGGAAGGAGAGAGTTAGTCCCCTACTTTAAGACAATTTTAGCGTCAGGCGTATGAGGTATGCTAGATATGCTTCATCCACAACACATTATGCCCCCCCCCCCCACACACACACCAAGGTTTAGAGAGTCTCCACAAGTGGCTGAAGATGCACATAGCGCGTGAATAAGTATTTACTAATAACTGAAGCAAATAACCATATCAGCAGCGTTATGATCCCATATGCAATGTTACGTCCTGCACTACGAGCGACGACGAACGACGGTTGCATGGGAATGAGTTCCACTAACGTGTATGCTGCTTGCAGGTTATCAAGATGCTACTGCTGGTGATAGCACTGTTTCTCATCTGCTACGGGCCACGACTTATCATGGAAATCGTTCTAAAGGTGGGCATTTGTCAGCTGGCTATGACAGGTGAGAGGATAGCAGATTAGAGTTTTGCAGGTCGGCGAACGCTACGGTTTTCGGAAGCTCTGACACATAGTCGGAGTTGGGCCAGTGCTGCCACTGCCCTGGGGATCGATAGTTGAGCCATCTCGCTATCAGGGGCCCACGATTGATATCCGGCAGCTGTGTGTAGTGGCGTGTCAATAGCAGATGCTGTTTGCGAAACCATGAAAGGTTTTCGGTTTGGAATTCTAGCACTCGGTGCTCCGACTCGGCCCAGTGTCGATTCAATGATTTGAATCGACGTTGCCAGCGTTTGCTGAGAACATCCGCCATATCAGCTGTCGCCGTTTGACTATAAAGACAAAGAATGTATTTTTAGTAGCGTTGATGTTAATGTCAATAAACTTTTCGAAAACCTTATCTGGGTGCGACGCGACAATAAAACGAACAGTCAAGCAAACTACCGACAATATGTTCAAGGTAAAGAATGCCTCGCTTGCGCAAACATAGCTAACTACATGAAAACTTAGCGCAATACATGAATATATATATGCAGACACACACACACACACACATAAATATATATATATATATATATATATATATATATATATATATATATATATATATATATATATAGATATATATATTTATATTTATATGTATATGTATATATATATATATAGTGAGTGTGCGTGTATGTGTGAGTGTGTATGTATATATGTATATAACATGCTGGAAATATTTTACCAAACCAGGGGTCCAGTTCCGAAAGTTTTAGATAGAATATGGAACAGCAGGATACCAAGCCTGGGTGGGGTGAGGGGGGGAGGGGTCGGACCCTACCCACTCCTTGTCCAACCCACCCATACTCGTAAGACATGCAATGATACAGGCCTCTAGTACAAAATGTAAGGGGAAATTGATGTCGAACGAAGATCTATACGTCAGAACATTTATTGCTGTTGATTTGATGCAGTCTTAGCATTTTGCATCAATAATCTCACCTATGCCCTGTTATTTTCGCATACCAATAACCACATATTTGAATAAGAAGTGTTGTAGCCGTTATCAGTCTGGGTACATCTGGTGAAAACAACCACAAGACAAGCCGCGAGCCTGCTTAGCAAACTGTGTAGAGGAACGCAAAGTTGTGACGTCATTCTTGTATACTGGCATCAAGTGATAAATGCAACAAATGTGACTCCCAATATAGCTGACATATTCGCCAAGATGTTCTAAAATCATCCAGCAACTGATCACCACATTGTCGTGTAATACGGCGATACATGAATTTATATTCGGAGATCACGACGTCTTTCTTACGTCATTGTTTCGAGGCTTGGTAACTCCACCTCAAATTTGTGTACCAAAGTGAAGTTAATAATGATAAGTAATAATTAAGAATTCCAAGGTCTTGCCTGCCGTCCTTCCCTCGGAACATATGGTATGGAGTATATGTGTGAGAGGTGGAGGGGCGCCATAGCAGGTCCGGGGTTAACTCCAAGATGCATAACTTCCTAAATTCGTTACTCGTAACTTCGCAACTCATGTTCAAGTCGGATCATTAACCTCATTCTCCACGATCCTTTTCCCATAGTTCCCTATTTATGGCTTCTGTCCGCCGTGGTTTGCCCATTCAGCGTGACACGACCTCTCCTCCATGACCCGTGACCGGTGACCTGTGACCCGGTTGATCTCGGCAGGTGGGCATCGCCGTGTTCTCGCCCGGCATCTACACAGTGCGCATCGCCTTCTTCCTGCTGCCCTTCATCCACGCGTGCATCAACCCGTTCGTCTACTGCTTCATGTCGAAGAATTTCCAGCGGTCGATGCGCCGCCAGCTGGCGCGCCTGGGCGTCATGTGTCCGCGCCGCTCCGGCCGCGAAGAGCAGCCTCTGCGCAGCAGCTGCGCCACCGGCACTGAGTCCACCCGGCACACCTACTGCACTACCACAGAGTCAGTGTTGTAGGCGCACGGCAGCCGCAGCAGCTCTGTGGCGTGAGTGGGTGAATGGGGACCGGGTGTAGGGACGGCCGCGTGCGTGGCGCCGCCGCGAGTGGCAAGTAAACTAGGGAGCGGCCGCGTCTCCGCGAGTGTGGCGCAGAATCGGGACCGGCCGCGGCACGTCCGCGAGCGTGCTGCAGACGCGAGCAGGCGTGGCGGCATCTCTGAGAATGACGTGGCGACTCTGGGACGGCCGCAGCATCGCTGTGCACGTGGTGCAGACGACAAGAGGAGAGCTGTGGGTTGTGTTGGGCGAACACCGCAGACCTGAGCGCCGCATCCGAGCTGGCATTACGAACAGGTACACACGAGCAGAGGAATCGTCACGGATGAACACAGAGGCGTCACCAGGATGCTTCGCCAGGGGGTTCTTGGTCTGCTTGCGGGGCCGTAGCTGTTGGCTGCTGTCAGGAGCTATTTCGTCCTGCCCCTATTGCCATTGATTCATATGGAAAATATTGGCGCTTTGAGGACGGAGGGCATAGACAACGACAGGGGCACGACTTCCCATGGCACCATCCCCCTGGTGATGTCTCTGAACGGAGAGGCGTGCCGTGAAGTTGGACACCGACGTCATTGTACTGAATCATTGTACTGAATCATTGTACACGGCAGACTAGCACCAATCGTGGAATGTTGAGCTATGGGCGATAGCAGCGGTGGAGCCCTGGATCACACCCCAAGCCAAACAATGCGTACTTCTCGCGACCTTGCGCACTCATTTTCTTGGCAATTTCCTGCACACCTCCATTGTGTTTCAGAGTGGCGAGCGAGACCGGTAGTGAGCGTCCCAGTCTGTGTCATCAGTCAAAATGATAAGTCAGACCAGCAGTGAACGTCCTTGGCTTCTCAATGAGTCCGAATGGCAGGTCAGGTCAGCACTGATAGCGCTATATTTTTTTCTCGGTCAGGGTGACAGGTTAGGTCAGTAACGATAGTACAGAGTCATCAGTCAGCCATGCTTGCAGTCACGGATTCTGTGTGCAGTCCAGCATCAAACGGTCGAACTTTGCAGTGTTCTCATTCCCGACGAGTCCAGTCTGGTGGAGAGGTCAGGTCACCGGGAGGGTGCGGGCTCTGACGCCTGTCACAACGGCCAGTGTTACTGCTATTGTCGCATGCAGAAGCTCATTGTCAATCAGATCGTGGTAAATTGATTTTACATCCGGGCACTTCTGCGATGATCGACATCGTTAGTGCATTTTCTCAAGATTTGATAACTGTCGAGATCATTGAAGTTTTGGAAAGTAATGTTTAATCAAGCATGCTTAGATGCCCAGAAATATGCGTATTTATGCCAATTGTTCTCTCATTAAATCAATCAGCTGGGATCCCTTGATCCGTCCAAGGATGCAGGACTACTGATTGGAGACAATTGTTAATTGTATCTCACATTTATACCACCGTAGACTCAGAGCTGAAGATCGATCAAATATGGATTGTATCCTGGGTAATTTCCGGCGACTGCCGGTGTCTGGCTCAGGCCGATAAATCTCACATCACTCCTGTCGAAATCGCACCATTTGCCATCAAATGCCAAGAAAGCGCCCAGCACCCGCAACGGGATAACACACCAGCGGTCACTGTGACTTGTTTGTCATGTCGTTCGTGACGTTGCGATCAATGCCATCGCAACGAACTTGGTGTAAGTCCTTCCGCCGCTGCAAAACTCATGCGGAAGTACAAATCACCCGACCATCTGTGGGGGATGAATATGAACTTGGGCACCAGAAACGAATAGGAGAAGAACATGAACTGGGTCACCAGAGACGAATGGGAGATGAACATGAACTAGATCACCAGAAACGGAGGGAGATGAACATGAACTAGGTAACCAGAAACCGAAACAATCAGATCGTGCTATCAGTGAGGCAGAGAGAGATGCAGAACAATAAGTCACCAGATAGGGGAGGCATAGAGAATAAATGTCAGCACCCATGGACATTGGCGGCTGTAGCTCCTTTCTTGGGAAGGACAGAACGATCTTTCGAGGGATCAAATGCTCTAGTGACTAAAAAAAACTTACTACAGGTCCCAAAAGCGCCTCAGATTTGAAATGCTTCAGTCCACGAGCTGGTTTTCAGCCACGTTTTCGTAAGGCGTCTTTCGTACTATTTCCGAAAACATTTATTCTTAAATTGCCTCTTCTTGGTGGCATGACAAGGTTACTCCTCACCCTCATTCCCTTGGAGATGCCACCAATGATGGACAAGAAGACAAAGTAAGCAACTTAACGGAACGTATGGCGCCTCGGCATTGCAAGGCAAAGAGAACATATCGGCTAAATTAGCCGCTAGCAATTAGACGGTGATCAGAAATCACCAATGTTCTGGTCATTTTCATTAAAAATGAAATCGTGACATGGTTTGCCACAAAGAATAGTATAATGAATCCTGCCCCCTAGAGCTGAACAGCAAGTAAGATTAATTGATGCCGATGTTGATGAAATAGCGCCACCTAAACCATAATGCCCTATTCATCCTGTTTGGCCTATTCCTATACCTGAAGCCGCACATTGGCTCCTATACAGAGATGGGCTTAAAGATGTCGGGGCCATTTGCTCACTGTCGAGTAAGCACTGGTCTGGATGCTATATTTTTAACATACTCCTAGTTTGTAAATACATCAGAAGCTGTTAACATGTGGAGCATTGTAAATAATGTTCCACAGTATATAATGTGGCATGTGAAGTGTGTGCGTAACGTTAATCCGTGGTGTTGTGTCCGATCCCTGAAATGCTGTACAGCCATGTGGCTGAGAGTGCGCCGTATTTAAGGCTGCTTGTGGTGGTGGCGCCGCTTCGCTCTTGACCAGGAATCTCCTAGCTGTTGTGAAGCTCGCTGGATTATTTTCAAGTACGGGCAGTTTCAGCTCGCCTGTTTCCGGTAACAACGTCTTTTTAGAGTGTAATCATTACGTGTAGGCGCTGAAGAAAGTATCAGTTCTGCCCACGCGGAGTTCTCCGGGACAGGCATATATTTTGCTAAGTGATCTCTGCATATGGAAGGTCTTCGTATTGTTCGCATTCGGAGAACTGCTGCAGATACGGCGCGGCGAACACTGCGAGCAACAGTTGTGCTGATGAATCTATCATGTCGTGCTGGATGTGACGCTTGCAACTTGCCGCTCGTTTGTCTTGCCAGTCATGTTTGTACGCGAAAAAAAAAACATTGAGTGTTCCGTGTTGGGTCCTTCAGGCGAATGAATTTCATGTTGCCTATTTCTTGTTTGCGACGTTTGCTGGTCACTCACGGCCGCCGGGCTCTGCCGATGTCGTCAAGCGAGCATTCGCCAGCTCCAGTTCCTCCGCCGGTGGTCGTCTGCGGCTCCAAATCGAGGCTCGCAAGTACACCGACACTCCGGCGAACGGACGCCGTGCCGCACCAGCCAAAGAGTCGGTGCTGGGTTGGCAGAACGTCATGGGAGACAGATTCGCTGCCACTGGCTGGTGCGGCTGGCTGGCACATGGCTGGTGGACAGACGGCTGGCTGCTTCGCCGTTGTCCGACTGTTGGTGGTGTAAAAGAACACTGTGACAAATGCATCTGTCGGTGCACGACTGCGCAGCCCTGAACGCGGTGCTGCCGGTGTGGTCCGAGCAGAGGTATGCCTACGATTGCAGCCAGTCTGGGTATGGAGGCTGCAGGGGCTTCCACGACAGATCGACCAGGGCCCGGCATCCTCATGTCCCAGATTTTCAGCAAAATTGATGTATTGGGTTATCTTATGTCGTGAATCCACCTGTGCAAATTTTACTTCGATCAGGTCAACGGTTCAGGAGTTATAGCCTCGGGCATTTCTGGAAGACCACGCCGCATGGTTATGTTCGGTGGCCGATAACTAAGTTAATTAGCAGTCAAAATATACAAATCCAGACATTTTTGAACTCGCAAAGATTCAAGGAATCTAATTCTAACAATACTTGTAATATGTGATGAATAATAAAAGAGTTACCCCATGACCCCAAAGCACGTGGCTGCACTGCCACGTGCCGTGCGTATGAACCAGTGAAATATTCACATGGCAGCTGGCTGACATTGGCCAATTTGACACCGGTCCGGGTGAGGCCATGACCGTTTCTATTCCTGCCCCCGACCGCGTCGCGCGCTTGGGTCAGCTTGGGTCAGCAGGTCGTCGATGTTCGACACTGCCAGACTCCGGCCCGACGTCACAAACGTTCGATCCTGGCACAAACAGACCGGTCGCGCTCGTCCACATTTTAGTCCGCCAGGAACCGCAATATTGCGACCCTGTGATAAAATACTAACGCAGAGTAAAATAGCAACCGGATTTCGAGTTGATATGACTCTGTTTTCGCGAGCACTGGATGGTTCGTTTTTAAATTGCTCTTACTGGAGAAGTCCCATTAAAAGTTTCGAATGTTTTCCTCTACTTCGGGGCTAAGCATATTCTACGGAGTGGTTTTGTGTGGGATTTTCAAGCTCGCCGTCCAATCACACCACCTCAGATCTAACTGTGATGCTCGAGACACCCTCAATGGCCCCAAGCCGACCATGCAACACTTCACGGGATTGCTGTCTTCAACTGACGATGAATATATAGTCGCTGGGTCCGAATTCCAAACACGTATGACCGATTTCAAGTTCACACCGCGCGGGCGGGCCGGACGTCCGCCCCCGGCCAGCTTTATTCTCACTCTCCCGCGGTCGGGGTATTTCGGCGCGAAACCAACAAGCCAATGGGAAGGCACGCAAAGGCGACGCGCGGGACCATGACGTCACCCGTCTACAAATATATGGTTTACGTGCTTCGCAAACTTTTTAACTGATACCAATCCTCGAGGGTCGAGGCAGTACTATTCACTGAGCTCTCAAGTCGCTTGGCATAGCCGGGTTTCATGGAGATGATGCGCTCACTCAAAGCAACACAATTTATTTCTTGGGGCTTAAATTTTCGGATGCCTGGTTCAGAGCTGAAAGTTTTGAATTCTGACCTATGTGGGAGATGCCAGCGGGAAAGGAACTCATTAATACACAAGCTGTGGAATTGTAAACACGTTAAAATATTTTGGAAAGACGTAGATGAATGGTTGAGATCCTTAGCTGGAGTTAGTGACTAAGCTTTGAAAAAAAGAAGATTTTATTGGTTTTGCATAGGAATGCTTTAGCATGGCATGATATTTTCGTATCAAAACGTATTTTATGTGCCGATTAGTATCTTAGTGTTGCAATTTTGAAAACATGACTTCTGCATGACAGAAAGTTTGAGGAAACGATTGATATTAGGAGTAGGAACAGGACCATATTCGGTAAGAAGTGGTGCGTTGTCTTTCTTTGATTTGCTAGATGCGTTCATTGGTGTATTATGAGATGATGAGAGTAAATGTTACCATAGGAATAGTTGACCTACATTTGCACCCGGCGAAATAAATGAAAAAGTGAAGACAACAAAAAAAAACATTAAAATATATCCTCTCCTGATCGGGGAGCGTTAGGCGTCATGAGCGGGCATAATGCCGGTGGCGCCGCTCTGGTGGTGGGTTTGTGAAGGAACACCATCAGATGATGGTGTTCCATCTTGCAATGATTAATGCTATATTCTGGTTTCTAGAGGAGGTGCGAGTAGTTTCCAATGGTGAAATCTGAGCAGCATTGAAACAATTTCGCTTATAATGTGTAGTTCGTTTTATTATCAAATATTGTCACCATGTAACTTTGCCCTCAAAGTAAAATAGGAGCAATTGACCACTCAACCTCTTGCAATAAAACGCGTCATACATTTTCTGTGTGATGCGTTGAGAATTCCCAATGTTCTTAACTAAACGAAAATCGAACCTGCTACATTTTTATATCATCTTGAATAATTTCCCTGCAATTTTTGCAGTCAATTCCAGGATGTGCGTCCCGAAGTATCACATTGTATTCCTTTAAATTTTATATCAGATGTTGTGCATTAGCAAATTAAGTTCTGATGGTCTCAAATAAACCAACATAATATCAGCTGCCTTGTGATGCCAAGCTCGACTACTTTTATACATATTCAACCCTGTCATTCTTCGCATCTTGGCTTGAAACTTTCAGGCATTACTGAGGTTCTGACATGGCTCGATACAGTCAAGCGCCGATATTTGCTGCCCAGAGGATCCGTAAGGCCGACGAGCAGCGGCACGGCACAAATAAAGTTCCAGCCAACACCAAGCAACATCGGCTCTGCCACACCAAAATTGTGTAGGAGAAATTCATGATTGCAGATGCATTCTTTCCATTCAACGCCCATAGCGTAATGTTCTTAAACAATATCGAGGAAACCTGTCGGCTTTATGGTGGCAGAAATCATGCCAGGCGCATCGCCTCTCGTTTCAGATATGATAATATGTTTGTAACTTTGTCGTTAGGGCGCATCAACGTTGAAGGAATGGTTCCGCGCCCCGCCATGTCATGAATGACGGGCAGCCATGACGGCGGGCCGCGAGCCGCGGGCGACGCCGCCGGCGGCCCACCGTTTATGGCGGATGAAGACCAGAAAATAGTTACAAAAGACAATGTGCAAAGTGACAATATGCGCAATATATCACTGTAAATGGTAATGAAATTGATGTCTGAAGCCAAGGTAACTTTACTAAATGCACTTCGCATCACATTTTATGGAGACAGAGTCTGATAAATTGTAACTATATTCTTCACGCACACACAAGTGATAATTCGGGTGCGCTTGTCGCGGGCGCATATTTCAGAATTCTTCAATGGTATCAAGAACTTACCTGTTTTCATAAGGGTCGCCGTCAACACAGCCTTGGTCCAATCAGAGGAAGGGTAGGTCTTAGGCGACCGTTATGTTGTCAAGCATGACATTACATTTCGATCTCTGATTGACCAAAGACCGCGTTGGATGTTGACGGCCACACTGTCAACTTGGTCCGAACATGGTTCATGTCTTGTGTGACTTGTGTAAACAGCCGTTTGCACCATATTGACCAGGGGCACCATCCCATCAGCCGCCATAGATCGGTCAGTCTCCAGTGTCGTCGCTGTCTACCGGTTTCCAGAGCATCACTACTCTGCTCTACTCGAAGAGCGATTGGTTTGTTGTTGTAGACAGGCATGGCGCAGTACATGCTCCGGCGTGTCGGCCAATGCTCGAGCGTGGCGGTCCGCTGGCCGGCAGCACCCAAACTTTGCTCGCTTCCGCCCAACCTGGAAGATCACCACGAAGAGATACAGGATCATGCCAACGGGCTTTCCCAAAAGTAGATTAAGATGCGGCTACATGCTACCGTTACCTGCAGCTCTGAATATGCTGTAGAACGGAAGTTAAGAGGGGGAGGACCAACTTTGCCGATGAATGCGTATGCCAGTGAATACCGATGACGTCACAACGGAGCTGGGATGACCTAATGAACATACCTGGTTTTTACTGATGGCCTTGATATTGACGTCCGAAATCGTCATCTACACACGCACACACGAGCAGTGTCGCATGAAGTCCGGCAAATCCGAAGATGAACATACGAAGTTGCTTCCATAAGCAGTGGCGTCGGCAGGATTTGGTTCAGGGGCCGTACCTACCGAGGATCTGCCCCCCCCCGACTTTTCAGAAACTCCTCGGATTTCCGTCACCTTATTTTCACCTTATTTATATATATAAATATATATAATATATGTATATATATATACCTATAATACATATATATATATATATATATATATATATATATATATATATATATATATATATATATATATACATATCTATATATATATATATATATATATATATATATAAAGATATATAGATATGTATATATATATATATATATATATATATATACATATATATATATATATATATATATATATATATATATATATATATATATATATTCACAGATATTTATGTATTAGGCAAAGATGGTTAAATACGTGGGAAAAGAAAACACTACGCACTGGCGTAGCTGATGCGAAATATGTAATGAATGTCCGGTAAAGCCCAGAAGAAAAGCAAACCATCTAGCTGCCGATAACAACCAAGAAAGAAAACGTATTTCGGAAAAATGGAGCATAAATGCATCTCGAATGAAAGCATTAATTTTATTAGCTTGAGTAAAATTACCAGTGCTCATCTCCATGAACACAGTTGTTACTTTCTGTTATACGCCACGTTCAGACATAATTGAAAAGGGAGGGTATTAATGAAAAGTGTGGGACCCACATTGTGGTGCCTTTTCAACACCATCATACTTTCTCAAAATGAGGCATGAGTACCAGTAGGGAAGAATAAGTGAGATTTGATCAGGTGGGATAAATATGATTTGGTGACTGGGGAAGGACTAGTAGGATGTCTGACCAACTGTGCCAAACATACAGCATCCGGCAACTTATTTGTATTTTATTTTTGCTTTACCGGTGCCACTGGGACAGCTGTAGCCGCTTGGGCGGTCGTCACCGCCAGGACGGCTGTGACCATTGGGGCGGCCATCACTTCCATGGTCCCAGGGGCGACGGCCGTCGCTGAGATTGCGGTTGGTGACCTTCCCAGTCCTTGGCACCATTTATGGCTCTCAAGGATCTCTGAGACTGGTCCTCAGTATTCCTCGCACCAATCGCCGGTTCTCAAGGACCCCCATGGCTCCCAGTGGGCCGATCCCTCAGGTGCCAATCCATCAGGAATCCCAGTCCAGTCCTCTTTAGCGCTCAGTAACCATTTTCAATAGTCAGGTGTTCATTCCAGCTGTTAGGGGGCCCTTCCCAGTCCATGTCCGTCTTTCTAGCTTCCAGGTCTTTTTAGCTCTGACGCTAGCCCCGGTGTTGCTCACAACCATGGTTAGCCTTAGGCGCTCTCCCTAAACACTTACAAACACTTAAACACTTTAAATTACCCCCATTTGACTGATAATGACAGTAATTGGAGCTACCGCGAAGGAAAGATGCCTCTGCCAGTGTTATGTATATTTGATCAGCCTGGAAGCTGAAAATATTGGGATGTAAATTGCCTATGAAATACTGACACATTGTGAATGCTTGAAGACTCGCGAGCGTCTTGGAGCGTAATGCTTTCACACAGCAGAAATTAGCTTAATTTCTTCACAGTTTGATGAAATTGGCATACCTACGTGGAGAATCGCATATGTATTTCCATCACTCTCTCTCCCTCCCCCCCAACTCTCTCTCTCTCCTCTCTCTCTCTCTCTCTCTCTCTCTCTCTCTTTTTTTTTTTTTTTTTTTTTTTTTTTTTTTTTTTTTTTTTTTTTTTTTTTTTTTTTTTTTTTTTTTTTTTTTTTTTTTTTTTTTTTTTTTTTTTTTTTTTTTTTTTTTTTTTTTTTTTTTTTTCTTTTCTCTCTCTTCTCTCTCTCTCTCTTCTCTCTCTCTCTCTCTCTCTCTCTCTCTCTCTCTCTCTCTCTCTCTCTCTCTCTCTCTCTCTCTCTCTCTCTCTCTCTCTCTCTCTCTCTCTCTCTCTCTCTCTCTCTCTCTCTCTCTCTCTCTTTCTCTCTCTCCGGAAGAGCAGGTGTTGCTATTTCATTCGTGAGCAAATGGGGAGTTTTAATGGGGACGAGCCTCCACAAAACTTGTTACATTAAGCTGCTTACATTGCCACAAGCCAGACCTGGGGATACGGGACGGCCAGAAAGAAAAGGAGGGAAAGAAACGACCGGGGGTTTATTTCGTTCCTCAGAGACGTTGGCTTGATGAACGACAAATCGACGTGATATGCTTATGCTCGTCATTGATAAAACTTTATTTCAAATCCGTCATTCGGGGATCGGGTGCGGTTGAATGTGGTGCTAGGCGAGGCGGATGACACGAAATATTGTCGTTATATTTTCCACTCTTCTTTGCACCATAAGTCCTGCAATTGCCATAGCTCTCGCCGAAGACACCGACAAAGGAATCCAATCATCGACAGAACGGCCAACCAGCCAGATTCAGGCCCATTTGCTGCTCGCTGCAAATAGCTTTTGCAGCACCAATGAAAGTCTGCAACGTCACGGAAGGCCGTCGCAGGCTGCATGCCGACAGCCCACACTGCGTTGATAAGCGGTGTCCAGTTTGTGAAGAGAGCACGACAGCGCATTGGCCATGCTTCGATATCGTTTTATAGTTACACATCTGCTCTGCCAACCTTCACATTAAAACAAAATGATTCCCAAATTCGAGCAAGCACAATCGCTGCACCACACGTTACGCCATTAATGCCTCATGATATGTTACTTCGGCTAGAAAAGGCAGTCTTACGCTCAGCCAGCAACGAACGGGGCCGGAAGGCGGTTCATCGCATGACATCGCTGAAATGTGCGCGTGTCCACGAGCGGAGATAAAGCCTGCCTGCTTTTATCAATGAAAGCTAAACACAAATGGCGCAACGGACAGGGACAATCAATATTTGTCTTCCGATAAATGGAACAAATGATTGACTTGTGACACGAAGGTACCTATAGCAACGCTGCCTAATTCTCTCATCAACATAGTCCACACTTCAGAATTTGGAAAAGGCCTGCTTAGATTGTTTTGTGGGAGACAGGGTGGACGATTTTCCGGTCCCTGGCAGTGGTTAACTTCCAACTGGACAACTAGCGAAGACGTGAGTGACATTGAGGATCAGAGAGTACGATGGTGCAACACTTCAATTCCAGCGCCGGCTTTCCAAACTACAAGAACGGCGCTCCGTTTTGCTCCAGCTCAGAGCCTTTTCTGAAGAATTTGGACCCGGAGATCGGTGGCCATTGGCGACTGCGAGGCCACCGTCTGAGTCAGACAGGCCCCCATCTGAGGAAATGTAAAGACGAAGGCTACGAGAGACGATCACTGACTGGGAGGGCTGACCCTGTCACTCGGGGAGTGTACGTCCCTCCCAGGTAACATGCCACACGAGGTTCTCCTCCTCCCGTATTGATTCCCGGTCTTTGGCTGGTGGCGATCACCGCTGCGCGGAGCATTCACCACCTGGCAGGCGACGCGCGTACCATTCACCGTCTGGTGCACGATACCGCGAACAAACCCAGGTTGTCAGCCGCAGATCATCGTCCGTCTTCCACCGACCTCGATCGCTGTGATGGGTCTGCGAGCACCACTCCCGAGGAGCCAATCACAGCGGTCACAGCCGACGATGCCCGGCCGCCCCCGCCCGGCCGCTGCTCACCGCTGCCGACAGATGTCAGCACCACGTGCCCGCCGACCGCTGCTCACCGCTGCCGACAGATGTCAGCACCACGTGCCCGCCTCGGCCGCTGCTCACCGCTGCTCACCGCTGCCGACAGATGTCAGCACCACGTGCCCGCCGACAGACGTCGCCACCGCCCACCTGCCTCGATGTCGTCGGTGTGCGAGCGTCGGGGCCGGCGAGCCGAGCGACTCGCCGACACCGACTCGACGCCGACCAACAGCAGCTCAACGACAGGGAGCGCAAGGCTGTGTTGAGCTTCCGACATCCCTATCTCTCTTCAGCACACAGGTGATTCAAGTGACTCACGAAGGCGAAAATGTCTTGCTGATCTGATGCGACCCGAAGAGAATGTTGTGCATAGGATGTCAAGCTGACCACCCCAGGGTGACTCTTGGTGTTGTAATCGTTGGTGGTAAGCCATTGGAAAGCCGTTAGCGAAATTCCGAAAATGGCAGCGGTTGAAATCAGCCATGCGTGTCAAGAACGCATGCGTGTCCAGAACGCATGCGTGTACAGAACATGCTGTGTCTTCGCGTATAACATGGAAGGAATAGGTGGGCTTAAACACGACAGAAAGGGAGAGACAAAGTCACTTGTGTCCCTTCCCTATCATAAAACTTTATTCTTGCTTTAGGAGACAAAAACAAAAAGATAAAAACAATATAACGTAAAACGACTGCCCAGAGGAGCAATCGGACGTAGATGAGCCGATTTACCGTGAAACTCAACGTAGAACGGCTACCCAGAGGAACAGCGGACGTAGATGAGCCGAATTGCCGAACACCGTACTAACCCCACTGACAACCCTGCATGGCATGCTTAGACTAACCCTCTACTAACAACAAACACGCGGCGGCCGGCGTGATAGGCGGTGTGGACAATTACCTCCTTGTCCGTACGAAAAAGACACCTCGGTGTTCTTCGACAAAAGTAGGTTAATGCCGGCATGCTGGGAAAATCAACTTTCTCGTCACTCTCAACTCAACCCCCCCCCCCCCATCCCAGCTACAAATTATCTTGCGGAGGAGTAAAGCAAAACTAAAACCATTTAGACATCCGGGAGATGTCACCCGCCCAGCCACCGCCTTTAGTAACTAAAATATCACACACTATAACGTAAAACTCCCTTGACGTCAGTATATATTTGCCTGAGATTTACTTGCAAAACACTGGCTTTAGAGGCGGCGCAAATGACCTGTATTATCCGGCACGCCTCTAAAAATAACTCTCCCCCACCCCCCCTCCCCCACTGGCTAGCAGCACCCAAACGTTGCTTACCTCCGCCCGACCTGGAAGGTCACCAGTAAGAGATACATGATCATGCCAATAGGCTTTTCCGAAGTTTAGAGATAGGGATACATTTTACCGTTCACTGCATACCTCAATATGATGCGGAACGAAAGCTATGGGGTGAGGGCCAACTTTGCCGATGAATACGTACGCCGGTGAATTCCGATGACGTCACAACGGAGCTGGTATGGCCTATTGAACATACCTTATCCCTTATTTGCCAACTTGATATTGACATACAGTCACCCACAAATTACAATTTGCACGCGCACACACGCGCCGTGCCGCATGAAGTCAGGAAAAGACGAAGATGGACATACGAAGTTTCTTCCATTAGACGGCATTCGTGTTCACTAATGCCACCTACTAAACGTAAAAATACGTTATGCACGAAGCGCTTATGAAGGCGAATCGCCGGCATCTGAGCATGCACGTCTCCATAGTGAATCGAGTGAAAATGCTTGCCTAAACCCTCCTCTTGTTAACTGGAGAAATATTTATATCGATGTTCGCACAGTTTCATACGCATTGCAACATTGTCTATCATGTGGTAGTGGTAATCACATGGTGATGTTTTTTGTGGCAGTGGCATTAGCATTTAACTTGCCAAATTGCAATCTTGTCCGATACTTCAGCTCTTCTTTGCATTAACAATTGGAGAGAGTAAAATATTGGTGAAGGTCGTCGATGTAGTCAATGTCCTGTTAATCTGATGTGGATTGTTTTTGTCATCTCCACCCTGCTTGATATGCACTAAGACATTACTACCACATGGCGCTGGTTTTGTAGTTGTAATGTTGGTACTTAGCTGGTCAGATTGCAATTGTGTTTCATAGTTTAACTCTCTGTGATGATAATCCATCTCTTTTGGATATTTGGCACCGCAATTTATGTTCCAATTTGTTTTTGCAATGGGTTTCGTACAAGGATCAGACCACGGAGATCGATTCATACCTGGATCCTTAATCGATTCATACCTGGATTATCTGGATTACCTAGTGGAAATACCTAGGCAATTAACTAAAACAACAAAACACATGACTTCCTCTCCTGCACATCCGACTTAAAAACTGACATCGAGGGACTGTCCTAGGCGGCCGAAAGCAGCTTCCTCCAAGTGGCAACGGCCGGGAATATGAAACTCTGCGTGCATGCTAGCATTCGCCTCGGCAGCTCAAGGGCGTTGGCCGATGCGGGTCACGCGCCGCAACACCTCAGAGCGGGCTCGAAACATTTCAAGTGGAGCCTGAGGGCCAGAGCCGCTGTGGAGCACCTCAATACTTTGGTGACGTCCTGCCTTTCCACAAAGCGCTCGATTCTGCGCCACCCCAAGGACTCCAAAGCCGGACCGATGTGATCCCAGCGACGTGTTCGCGCGATAATCCTGGTTGCGAAGTTGATAAGTTTTTGTACTATGTAGCTGACTCTTGGATGCCCATTTGAGACCGAAATACAGTAAGTGGTATGTAGAAATACATGGGTTTGAATTAGCCATTTGAGTGTCCTTGGTAAAGTGGTGACAGAGCCGGTAGAGGGAGATGAGCAGGCAGTTGTATATCCGGGCGACCTGTGAGGTGTGCCCTCCCCGCAATAGAACGGGATCTATGAAAACACCCAGCAGCTTCACGACCTGTGATGGTTTTACATTTCAAAGCTTACACTGGAAATCTACAGCTTTTAAGTGTTGCCGAGAGCCAATGAGAATCAAGTCCGTTTTGTCAGGTGGGTTTGACCGAAACCATGCCTGAGGAAGTTCGAGTAAGTGTTCTAAGCGGGTTTTGTGATTCTGCAGATTTTCCTGATCCGAACGGTCTGGTAAAGCAGGTGGGTGTCGTCAGCGTACGAGATACGGTGATGTTCGGGCAAGTAGCCGGGAAGGTCGTTGGTGAAGAGGCTAAAGAACAAGAAGGTTATGGAATCCTGGGGAACATCGTGGGTGGCGGCGCGAGTATCCGAGCCCTCTCTAACCATCTGCTCCCGGTCACCCAGGTAACTGCGAAACCAGATGGGATCGATGTCGTACCGTCGAAGTTTTTTTTTCAAGGACACCCTGGCCGATGCTGTCAAGGCCTTACTCAAATTCGCTGACATGATTGAAAGTTCGCCTCTGTTGGTGTTGAAGCTGATTCGGTCGAGGCATCGAAGGGCGAGGTCCAGAGAGGTCACTCGGGTCAAAAACGGTGTACCGCATAAAATTCGAAATATTTCACTTAGCCGAATGATTCCAACGCCTAGATGTCCGCTGTCCATCAAAGATGCAGCACATCGAATTACGTGAACTTCAATGTCACAGTTTGACCTCAGGTCACCGAAGTTGGTTTTACTCATGCACTATATCTATTTACGGGGTACCGAATAAAATCATGGTGACACATTGGATATACCTGATTTTTGCAGGTCATAGTTTACATAGCACGTACATAGAGCACATCAATCAAAATGATCCGTTATGGCCACTGATTCAGCACCGTTCGCCACAAATGCCCCCAAAATGCAACCATACCAAATTCTTGTGTACTCGATAATTTCCGCAAAATTTTACTTGGCACGACGAAAAAAACACCCAGACATTGGTTATGGCCCATGGATGCAGCACATTGAAGCATCTGGCCTATAATCTCATAGTTTGAACTATATTCGCAAAATACTGTTTTGAACCTGCATTATTGACATCTACGGGGTACCTGATAATACGAGTACCCTCCTAAATACATTCATCGGATGGACATTAGTGCCAACAAATCTCCCATCGGACAAGAAAGCAGCACATCCAAGCATGTCACCTTCCAGCTCACCATTTGACCTCAGGTTAACATAGACTTTAGCATTACACCCTATGAGAATATCACGGTGTACCGAATACAATTTTCCTGAATACATTTATCGGATAGATATTACAGTCGATAAACGCCCACCGAACAAGGACGCAGCACATCCGAGGATGTGACCGTCATCGCCAGCGTTTGACCTCAGGTCAGGTTCTATGAAATTCAGAAAAAGAAAGTAGTCCACTTGGGTACCGTGTGTGGGCCAAACGAAGCATTGAATGTAGACTGTCTCAACACTGATTCATGCACTAGCAACACAAGAAGCAGCACACTGCGTGACCTGACCTCTATCGATGACGCATTTCATCAGGTAGCACTAGCGTCCCATTCAACAACGCATTCAGAAACGAATTCACCAATTTTCTCCGATTCGTCTGAAAATTAGACACAACCTTCGCAGACATGCATCCCGAACCCATTTTCTGCTACGACGAACCATTTCGCCTTCAGAGGCGAAAAGGTCAGCCGGGTCAAATCTGGGGTACCGCATAACTTGCCGGATAATTCACTTATTGGAATAATTCAAACGCTTGTGCCACCGCTATCATCGTGGCATGCAGCACACCAAGTCAACTGGTCACTCGAGGTCACCATTTGACCTCAGGTCAACCAAGACTTTAACATTACACCCTATGGAAATATCACGGTGTACCGAATACAATTTTCATGAATACATTTATCGGACGGATATTAGCGTCGAAGAATCGCCCACAGAGCAAGGACGCAGCACATCCGAGCATGTGACCTGAACCTGACCTGACCTGAGATCAAACGCTGACGCTGACGGTCACATTCTCGGATGTGCTGCGTCCTTGCTCGGTGGGCGATTCTTAGACGCTAATATCCATCCGATAAATGTATTCAGGAAAATTGTATTCGGTACACCGTGATATTCCCATAGGGTGTAATGTTAAAGTCTTCGTTGACCTGAGGTCAAATGGTGACCTCGAGTGACCAGTTGACTTGGTGTGCTGCATGCCACCGTGATAGCGGTGGCACAAGCGTTTGAATGATTCCAATAAGTGAATTATCCAGCAAGTTATGCGGTACCCCAGATTTGACCTGCCTGACCCTTTCGCCTCTGAAGGCGAAACGGTTCGTCGTAGCAGAAAATGGTTTCGGGATGCATGTACGGGTATTTCTGCGAAGGTTGTGTTAAATTTTCAGACGAATCGGAAAACATTGGTGAATTCGTTTCTGAATGCGTTGTTGAATGGGACGCTAGTGCTACCTGATGAAATGTGTCATCGATAGAGGTCAGGTCACGCAGTGTGCTGCTTCTTGTGTTGCTAGTGCATGCATCAGTGTTGAGACAGTCTACATTCAATGCTTCGTTTGGCCCACACACGGTACCCAAGTGGACTACTTTCTTTTTCTGAATTTCATAGAACCTGACCTGAGGTCAAACGCTGGCGATGACGGTCACATCCTCGGATGTGCTGCGTCCTTGCTCGGTGGGCGATTATTCGACTGTAATATCCATCCGATAAATGTATTCAGGAAAATTGTATTCGGTACACCGTGATATTCTCATAGGGTGTAATGCTAAAGTCTAAGTTGACCTGAGGTCAAATGGTGAGCTGGAAGGTGACATGCTTGGATGTGCTGCTTTCTTGTCCGATGGGATATTTTTTTGGCGCTAATGTCCATCCGATGAATGTATTTAGGAGGGAATGTATTTAGGTGGGATGAATGTATTTAGGGCTTTGGCTCCATCAGCGTGAGCCAAAGCCGACCCAGTGGCTCGGTGACCCTATTTCACGGCTCAGGACACTTCTTCCGGCCGGAATCCCCTCTTTAAAAGCTTGGGCCTCCTCTATCATGCACGGGGTACCCTGTGTGGTTTTGGCACCCATCGGCCAAGGGCCCTTCATACCGGATCTGGACCCCTTCCGACGGCCCGGGGTTCTCCTGCGGCTATGTGTCCTCTCCGTCGGCACAGGGGCCCTCTTTAGGGATCCCGGGCCTTCCTGCCAGGCTAGAGGCCCTCTTTCAACAGCTTGGGCCCCCTCTATCAGGTCGGGGTCCTTTTAGGGCCCGTGCACCTCCGCCGTCTCCGGGGCCGTCTTTGACGACCCAGGGCCTTTTCCGACAAGCCGGATGCTCCTGTGTAAACGCCTGGGTCTTGTCCATCACATCAGGGACCATTTCTTCGGCTTGGGCTCCGCTGAGAGCCCAGGGACCCTTCATATTGGCTTTGGACCCTCTCCGTCAGCCCGGGCCCTTCCAACTATCCGAGGCCTCCGTCGATCTAGAAGCCCTTCACATTAGCCCAGCCAAGGGCCCTCAACATGTTCTTGAGGGCACTCTCCGTTGATTCGGGGCCCTCTTCATCGGCCCGGGACCCTTTCCATCAGCAACGTCAGTTCCTTCTGACCTGCCGGAGGGCGTCCCCTTTCCCACCTTCGCTACGCCACTTGCACCTCTCCGATGCAATGTTTCCCATCAAGACGAATGTCCTCATGAAAATATCTGGACCCGCCCCTGATGTCTGTAACCATTACTTAATGCGTAATTGATTCTCCTAGAAATCCAGGCTATGATACCGGCCCTCCGGTGTCCTTTATCACAGTGTTCACATGCAGGTTTGGCTGCAGCGTTCCTTCGACTTGCGGAGCATTCCCGCAGTGTCAGCTGACCGCGCCCACTTGTCAGTGCCTCGGCGAACAAGACGGTGGACATGGCTCTTAGTGACAGGAGAAGCTTAAATCTGAACCAGGAGCAGATAGAAGAATTGACAGAACAGTTCAGCACGGTACGTACCGTTGAATGTCGTGGATACATGATGTTTTTGTGTGGTGTATGTAGCCAAATATCTGGCGCCCTGCGTCACAAATGTCGCGATACTCAACATACCTGTGATTCATGTGATTCCCGGTACCTATCCCGGTGTCGAGTGCTGATACATTGTAGGTACCTAGCTAGGTAGTTAGTTCTCCCCACCAATATTCCTTGTGCAATTTTCAAATTGCTGTGAGCTGCATATCACTACCAGAAGGATCACTGAACAATTTAGATAGTGTACTTTCAAATTGTGAGCTGAACATCACAATCACCGGCAGATGAATCATTGAACAATTTAGGTGGCATATTGCCAATGCAGGTTTCTGGGTAACTTTTCTTATTTGATTTTTGCAATGTGGACGTTGTTCAGAGATGTGTGAACTATGTACCTACCTAACTAGGATGTGCATACATAGTTAGATAGCTTTGTGGGGATTAAAAAAGAGGAAAAAAAAAGTCTTCCTGACTCCTGTGATGTCACTGTCTTTCCTCAATCTAACCTTGGCAGTATGTGTGGCCAAAGGTAAAATACCCAGGTACCTACCTAGGTACCTACATGCTTTTTGCAGATACTGCATACATGTGCAGTATTAAAATGTTTAAATTAGGTAGGTACTGCCATTGCCTGAAGCTCAACATGAATCAAAATTCCTTCATCCAATCCAATCAAATCTGGGGTTTATATGCATGCGTAAGAACCACTGAGCACAAATCAGAAGATATATTGACAAATTGTTGAAGTTTGCAGAGCAAATTTGGAAAATTTGTGCTTTAAGATGTTTTATGGGTGTTATCAGGTTGTATGCATATTTTACCTCCATGCAGCAAACAAGATGGTTATGTTTGGTTAGTTTAAGTTAGGCTAGGTTTTTTATTTGGAGAACAAAAATTAATGTTTGATGTTATTTTTAAATAAAAAAGCATTTTCCCTAAAAACAGGGTAGGTTAGGCTAGGCTTTTTAATTTAAACATCTAAAAATATTCAATATTCTTCCATCTTAAAAACAAAATATTTTTTCTTACATGGGAGATGCAGGCTAGTTTACATTAGGCTATGCTATGTTGCATTTTATCATTATTGTTGTGCTATATTACCAAACTCAAATCCTCTTTGGTGTTATTTTGCCTGCCACTGAAAAGTAAGCATTTTCATGGGAAATGAGAATGATGCCATCATCTTAGTCATGTTCATAAACATTGTATAAGAAAGATAAATTCCAATAGTTTCTAGAACAACTTAAACACAAATTTGCCATTTTATGAATTCTTTGATTTTTATAATGCAACATTTATGAACATTATTAAGATGATATGACCACTCATTTCCTCTGTAAATGCTTACTTTTCAGTTGGAAAGCAAGATAACACCAAAAATGGGCTTGGAGTTAGGCAATATAACATAAAAATCATGTTTCAAAGAGGAAAAATGTAATAGCATATCCAGCCTAGCCGCACTTTACAAAAAATATATCTCCCAAAATTGGGGAGATGTTGAAACATTTTTTCTCTTCACAATTTTATAAATTTATAGGAATCCTAACTGAACCTGACATGGCCGAACATGCTTTTGAAGAAAAAAACAAAAAATATCCCCAAAGATTATCAGTTTTACAACTTATAACCTAACCTAACTTAACCAAATCTACCTCATTTCCTTTATGGAGTAAATGTGTGTAAAACTTGTCTTGTGACCACATTAAAGCACAATAATATTGCAAATTCCTCCTCTGCCATTTCTTTGGGAAATCACATCAGTGAGATATTCAGCATTTAATATCATGCCAGTTACTGTTCACAGGACAGATGGCACAGACTACTTCTCTCACTTTGCAATGTATTTTGTACCATGCAAGGGCTTGTGAGAGGCATTCAGTGTCCATTTTTAAGGTGTGTAGTATGCATGTTAATAGAGTTAGGAATTTTTTGTATCATACAAGTAAAATATTAGCCACTTATTCCCATATTTCTGTAATGTTATATTGAAATCTATAACCTAGACATGCATAGAATGTTCATCTAGAATGTATGTTGGATTACAGCACCACAGGATCTTACTATTTCTGGTTGTGTTCTAAGCATTATTCTGTGCAAAGGGATGTATTGAGGTTATTGAGAAGTTCTATAAAAAGAACACCTGATCGAATTACCATAAAACTCAAATAACTAACTATAAAAATATCACAAATTTGTATGCTTCTTTTGTGATCACTGTATGGTACCAGAAACTGCAAGTTGTCATCAATGAATAGTGGAACCTATGCTTTTGATAGGAAGGTTTTATAGATATGCAACATTACATCCATATATTTTAGATGATCCAACAAACATCTGTAGGCTTTGGATGATCCAACATCCTCAGGTTTTGGGTAGGCCAACATCAGGTTAGGTTAGGCCTTTCTTCTAATTTCACATTATTATTCATCACATATTATCCTAACAAGCATTTTCCCCCCCACACATATCCTTTTTTTTTGTTTGGGAGGGAAGGAGTAACATGTATCTGTGATGTTAAAAATATGTTTTTCTTCTGGTGTTTTGGAATGTTGCATGAAGGAATTTTCTGTTCCTGAATTGTTTGTTCTCTTGAAATCACTACTTATTGAGATATGAGTATTTCAACTTGAATTACTCATGCTGTTGAAAGTTGTCATCTCCCAATGATTTCAGTGTCAAATTCATTCCAATCCAGGTTTAAAATATTAGTTTTTCATTAGGTGTGAGATGTCAAAAGGAGTACGGTAGGATGTCAAAATTTGCAATGGAAACCATGTTGCTTAACCTAATTTATAGGTTCTTCAAGCACAATTTTGATCCAACAGCATACTCATACATGCACCTTTTCTATTGTTTTGGGATACCTGATTGAGGGATAATTATCTTAGGAATAACTATGCAAAATACCAATACTTATCAACCGATATTGTATAACAGACCACATAATAGGTAATCCTATCCCATTGAATTGTGTGTTCATGCATCACAATCCGCAATGATGCGTAAAGGATGATGCTTAACAACATACTGTTAGAAATTAGACATTGAAGACTTCATAGGGACTCATCATGAAGCAGTTGATACTCAGTTGGGAGGGATACCAATTTAGAAAGTGGTATATTCCACCCTATTTCAAGAATAATTTATCACTGTTCCAATCACATCAGAAAGCATACAACTTCTTTTTGTTTTAAATTAAACAATTAACTATGGGCATCTTATGCAGATTTACTAAATCTGGATCCATGAAGGTCCATATCACACTTAGGTCTATTGGCAGCCAGAATGGCAATCAGAATCTAATCCATTGACATCAATTTGAATTGTTATAGCAAGCAAGGCAGCAATAGAGCTTTGTGATGAATCCAATCCCATTCAAAATGTTTACATGTTATAATTACATATAATCTGAATCATATCCAATGGCTATGTGATTTGTGGTGGTTTATGAAGTGTGTTGAGCTATGGCTTTATAAATAATTGCCATATGATGGATGGTGCTATTGGCCCCTGTATGTTTTTGTGCAATCAAACTTTTTCTTATGGAAATCATGGCTGAACTTTCCTTTTTTATAACAGCAATCCATTTCTTGATAGCTTCCATAATTCCCATCGTAATTTTGGAAAGATGGGAATATCAATTTACCACATGTACTTTTGTTGAAAACTGGTGTCATCCAAACCCTTTGAACCATTTTTGGAGTGAATTGAGAAAGCATAGCTTCTAGCTGGTTACATCAAATAGTCATGAATTCCTGTAGTAAATTGAGTAATGGTACTGGCAAGACCTAGTATATAGTTTACATATTAAGGAATGATGACAGCTATGCTGGTGAGTTTCCATGTCAATCACTTTTGTTTCTTTTGTTTTGATTGCCTCCGTGCTCCCATCATGGTCTATTAAGTTTTATGTTCCATCATTTGACAAACTTAAGTGTGTATCCAAGCAAAGAAGTAGTAGGCATGTTTGTCAGTGCTGAATATTTTTGCACATCATTAAATTGATTGCATAGATATAAGGACATACTGTTGTAAGCTATCAGGTAGTAGTGCATACATTATGGGTTAGTAATTGCTGTTTTCTCTTGCAGAAATGCTATCAGTGATCACTCAGTTCAATTTTCACTAGCATTGGTGATTTAACCAAAGGCACACATATTGTATATGTACATATGTATATGCTGCAGTGTCATTTTCTTTAGCAGCCAAGTATTGTTTTGTGATCTGTGGTCTGTGCTGGATATTTTCAGCATTGTTGCGATGTTTATTTGTCAATTATTATACGTATTGTTGAAGTTAACTGCAAGTTTATTATGTTCTGTTATCATCTTGCTACGAATCCTAAGAGCAGCACGGTAGCTGTGCACAGGATATGCATTTTTATACGTAAAATAATGCTATGGATTGTAGAGCTAAATGATATCCTTAGTTCTTCATATATTTCCGTTAATTGAAGCAAACATCTGTTGATTTCCTCACTGCTCTTCATCCGCGATGAATCGGTGTCAGAGCTTGGCAGCCATTCTATATATTCCATACATTATAAATGTAGCGAACATTTTCGAATTTAAAATTTGATAGCTAAAACCGTCATTTCAGCATCTTAGTCATTGGTATGGTTTGGTGTTTCCATTAAGTATGCTGCGATTTAATCAACAAGAGTAGTCAGGGGACGAGTGGTCTAGGGGTAAGATGCTCGTCTCACAATCGAAAGGTTGTGGGTTCGAGTCTCACCTGTCGCTACTCTTCGCCCGCGACCAATCGGCGTGAGAGATTGGCGACGCTACATGACTCAACGGTCGACGTGTCGTAAAACCAATAACCAACCAACAAGAGTAGTCACAATCCGTGCGCAGCTCCCATGCATTCATTATCAGTACCTATCACTTCATGATGCCTGTCTATATTCTTCCGAAGCGTGATGACTAGAGGGCAACCTAATTGAGTACCAAATAGGTTCAAAATTGACATGTTGCAGGATACCTCGCATTAAATACAGCATGAAAGGTCCACTTATCGGTTCTATAGCTCTCTTCCAAGTGATTTTCTGATCAAGCTTAGGTCTTAGGCGAATTGGTCAATTCGGCACCATCAGATAATCCTGAAGTCATCTGCCGTCTTGTCATTGGGTGCAGATTAATTAATAGCTTAATGGTGCTAGTCTCTTCGAATAATGACAAGGTAATCATTGGTGTCGTTTATCACTGAACTAGATGAGTGGGATTTCGTGGTCATATTTGACGATAGCGTTCAACTGAAGGAATAATGGTCGACATGGCTTTCGTGCCTGCTTCTCCCATTAGTCAATTACCTCTGGGGAAACAACGTGTTGTGTTGCAAGTTTCGCTCGGATTTATCCCGATATAGCCAGCGTCAGCCCCAACTATTCTCCAGCTGCAGTTCAGGTTTGAGCCACCTCCAACGGGGCGCGATGTAGCCGCCGGCTTATCTTCCGTCCACAAGTCGGTACATCGGCGGCACTCCTGGGGCGCCTCGCCAAAGGTCCGCCGACTAGTCGGGCCATTGCATCGAAAGCCTTCCATCGTTGATTATCAGATAGCTTGTCAAGGGCCTTAATGTCATCATATGTTATCAAATCAATCACTCAAATGAATATATTCAGCGTGTATGCCACGCATGAAGAGCCTTATGATCAGCAATGGTACATCTCATAGGGTTCCATATTATTTTGTAGGTGCTTCACAATTCTATGGGTAACCAAACAACCTCAAAAGCATATAATTATCCACCGATGGTGCTGACCAGAAGTTCTCGGTCGCACATCACATCATGTCATGGCGGCACACACGGGAATACGGAAACCTATCTCTGCGGTGCTGCGACGGCCGCGCCTGTGTGTCGAAGGCGCCGCGGTCGGTGCCACCGTCCGCTCTCCGGCGAGGTCGCCGTTGACTCAGCTGCGAGCGGCGACGAGGGGCCACCGAGGGCCGAGCGGACGTTTCCCGTTGCAGGGTTTTCCTGTCGCAGCTGGTGTGCGTGCCTGGAATTGTATTGCCGCCCACTCAATGGTGCAGGTTAGCGTCTGAAGTATCGCGTCTGGCCTGTCGCCGTCCCAACGTTGCGCCGAGTGAGCCTGCCCTAGAGGGTTTGTCATCTTTGAGATGCCTTCAAGGGTGTTGTTCATGCTTCCAGGCCAAATTGGAATCGAATGCCACTGCATGTCCACCAGACTCGAAACCAACCGGATATGGTAGTTGCTGAATGAGTGAAGCAAAACCTACCTACACATTTGGCTACTTGCGTCTCATTTTTGGTTGGTAAACAGCACAAATGGCACACAATTATCTCCCAATTATCGCTTGATGTGGTTTCCCTGGTTTCTGGACGTGTAGCGTTGCATGGTGTACCGTTTTCTGACGTGACGCGCAGTTCAGCTGTATGATACCACGGCATATTCGCTGAGCATTATTAGCCTAGATGAGTCGGACAGCTTCACGGCAAGGCATTGAGCTTATGGCAGCTATGACCAGGAATGTTGTAGAACGATATCATGTCGTGAGTGCAGGCAGCACCTCGGTGCATCAGCCACCATCGAACACGGCCGCCACTGAAACCGTGCCAGCCATATTCTAGCCGGACAACAGCGGCTCAAATGTCGAGAGATGATTCGTCTGTCCTACCGCCGTATCCCTTATCGCGCCTTATACCTTATATATGGCATGTGACTCGCGCTTTCCATATCTGGTGCTCGACGCTGACGGGACACTTGACGATCGAGCGCGGGTGTGACGCTGCTGCACGTCTCGTGGCGCCGGTATCAGACGCTCTGCGGCCGGCTATCTCTCGCCGCCGGGCCGCACGTGCGGTCGACAGGGCGTCCCGTGGTCGGTGATGAGCGTGGCCGTTGCCACCAGCGTTGCGGCCCGTTCCGGCCGTACGTGGCGCCGCACGCCGCGCTGCAATTACGCCCGCGGCGACGACCGCCGCCGGCGGGTCGGCCTGAGGTGCGCGGGAGGGGGAGGGGGCTCTGAGGAGGTCACCACCCGCCGTGTCTGGTGGGCGGGCAGGACGACGCGGGAGGCCGAGCCGCCTTCCCTGGCGACTGGGCCGGGCTCGCACCCAGCACTGCCGCAACTGCGCAGCGACTCGGCCGTGTACACAACAGCCGCGGATGCAGGGGAGGAACTGGGAGCATGTACCCCCCCCCCCCCCTACATCATGGAAAGGTGGATCCCCTTTGACCAGGAAAATGCGTCCCTCATGGGAGGCTCGTGTGCACCTTCCCCGCTCAACATGTTTTTAAGCCAGCCAAAGGCACCATCTCAGGAATAGGCGTCTTCCTGAGGGGAAAAGGCGCCTCTTTAGAATGCTTGAATACACCCCCCCCCCACACACTTCACCCCGCTCAACGTATTTTCAGCCGAGGGCGCGTCAATGAACTTTCACAGTGAAACCCCTCCAAATGAGTGATTCGTCTCCAGTGAAAATTCCTGGATCCGCTCCTGGTAGGTACACAGTGCATGTGACTACATGCGAACGTGCATCGCCGACTGTGCACGCGTGCACATGTGCACCTGTCGTATTTACCTGGTCGTGTACCCGTCCGCGCCTACACTCGACTGTGTTCGTGACTGCGGCCGGACTTTGCCCGCAAACCTGGCCTTGTGACCACACGTAGCCTGGGGACGAGTGGTCTAGGGGTAAGATGCTCGTCTCACAATCGAAAGGTTGTGGGTTCGAGTCTCACCTGTCGCTACTCTTCGTCCGCGACCAATCGGCGTGAGAGATTGGCGACGCTACATGACTCAACGGTCGACGTGTCGTAAAACCAATAACCAACCAACTACACGTAGCCTGACAGCGCGCGCGAGGATGTGTTGCCGTCGTGCTAGATGGCGAATACTTGGCGGTGCTACTGCATTATAAAGTTGTATTGCGTTTGGTGCTAAGCGGCTAGCTTATAGCGGTAATGATTCTCATTTGATACAGTTCCATATTCGATACTTATCATAAAAATGGTTCCGGTGAGATGGCCACCACTCAAGACGATGGAGGTCGGTCTGAGAAGATGGCGGTCGGTGGGGTTACCAGTTGCATCAGTGAAGAGGCCGACGGCCTTGCCGGGTTGACGCCGACAGCCGTCATTCCCAGCGTCAAGAAAATGAAAAGACAAGAGGAAGGCTGAAGTTGTGCGGCTGAGGCAGAGCATTCTCAGACATTATGCCAGCTCATGTCCTTGCGCATGTGTTGTGCATGTTGTGCCCTCCCACCACGCTCATCTGGCCCGGCGGCCGCGCACACCTGGCCCGGCGGCGCCGGCATCGTGGGCGACGCCGTTCTTTCGGCCACCGGCGCTGAGTCATGGACGCGACCTTCGGCCGCCCACCGGCCGTTGGTCACGTGACGACGCACCTGCAGGCCGACCGCGGTCTCGTGACGCCTCGCTAAAGGCGTCGACGGTCACTGGGTCGACGTTTGGCGTACCAAATCGTGGCGCGAGAGAAACCGATGGTACCCAGGGAGCTTATTATCAATTAAAGCTGTTCGATTACTTCTCGACAACTGAGCCGTATTTTGTCATAGTGTATGCAACCCTCAAGAGTGTATTGTTCTTCTATCACTGATAATTATCTACACTGATGCGGATCGAACCGGCAACCCTTGACATGGTCACCGCATCACACGTGTCGCGAGTGCTGACACTTGTAGTCGACATGACATGACATGACAACTATGTTATTCGCAATCTTTTTAAAGCCCCTGTGACCTTAAGCCCAAATAATCAATCAATAAAGCTCCTGTGAACTCCATCAGAATACACTAAGATACTTCTAACTCGACTTTTTTTTCCGTTGTGTCAACGGGTATTTGTATCAACAATCGCACTGTAGGTAGCCGCAGTATCTTGCATTGTAGCATGAGACGTGGGCGTTTCACTGTAGGTAGCCGCAGTATCTTGCATTGTAGCATGAGACGTGGGCGTTTCACTGTGGTGCCGCGTTTTGATTGTGTGGACGTGGGCGTTTCACTGTGGTGCCGCGTATCTTGCATTGTAGCATGAGACGTGGGCGTTTCCTGTAGGTGCCGCGTATCTTGCATTGTAGCTGAGACGTGGGCGTTTCACTGTAGGTAGCCGCAGTATCTTGCATTGTAGCATGAGACGTGGGCGTTTCACTGATAGGTAGCCGCAGTATCTTGCATTGTAGCATGAGACGTGGGCGTTTCACTGATTATAGGTAGCCGCAGTATCTTGCATTGTAGCATGAGACGTGGGCGTTTCACTATTGTAGGTAGCCGCAGTATCTTGCATTGTAGCATGAGACGTGGGCGTTTCACTGTATAGGTAGCCGCAGTATCTTGCATTGTAGCATGAGACGTGGGCGTTTCACTGATAGGTAGCCGCAGTATCTTGCATTGTAGCATGAGACGTGGGCGTTTCACTGATCATAATATTGGGCATGTACCTGGTAGTTCGGAAGTCACAAACAACACCGTTTTCGGCACGAAATACAAACCGTCTATGCATACATATATCAGCAGAATATTAAAATTTGGTGGAAAGGGATGTCGATTCAGTATTCGGTAAGTGGTATGTTCCACCAATTTCCATGACAAATGTATAATTGTGCGTGCTGGTGGGATCAGTGTTGGACGTGGCGACTGGCACCCGGGTCGCGTTACCGGCGCCAAACAAGTATACCCTGCTCCAGTCTGTTTACGTCGACAAAACCGCACCAGTAGCGGCTGGCTCTACTTAGGCGCACGTGCGGCGTTGGTGTATCACTGACTACCACGGCTGTCGGCGGTAGGCGTGAATGTGTTTCACCGTTCTCAACACACATTAAGCAGGGCTGGTACGAGTGCGCAACCAACCTTAAGTATAATTTCTGAATATATTGTATTAAAGCTAGAACATGCCAAATATACGAGATCCACATGAATTCGTCGGCGGGTACCAAATTTGTCTGGGCAGTGGAATATCTGTAGAGTGACTGTTTAGAAACTGGAAATTTCTAGAATGCCACCAGACGTGAATCACAATTCTCACGACGATATTCTGAGATGGAATTTTGACCGGAAGGAAAACGGAAAGAGAAACAGGGAAATATGATATATGAATCATATATCAATCATGCTACCATAGTACCGGTGCCCTGGAAGACCTTTCTTGATATGCATATGGGATCGGTCATGTCTAACCGAGGTGCGAGTTTTTATTACTTGTGCCATATTTTGATTATTTACTGAACACCCACCATTGTGTCATCAGATAATTCACTAGGTATGTTACATTCAAAATCTGGTATGAAAACAACCTGTGCGAATATATTTTATGTAATTATGTCACAGAGTACAGCTGATCTGTACTTAACAAATATCAAACTGGACGTTTGGAGTGCTGACTCTGATGGCACAAGTTGGTGTATGACATGCGGCCGAAGTGGCGGGATCCGCTCCAGTAGGTGGAGTCGTCCGATATCATTCGAACATTCCAATATGGGATTTCCCTTACCATCACCGACCAGACCATATGGCGTTCCCTGTGGCGCGTAATCGCCTTGCAGTCGACGTACGTTGGAATCCGATTAACTTGTATGGCCCGTATTACCGATGCATCTGATGCGCTTCTGACTCGAATAGCAAGCTAAATAGAATGTCGTCTTGGATGTGACTGGCGCAGCAGCTAAGCCCAGCCAGCCACATCAGACGAGCGACACGTCTGTCGTCGATCCGGACACCCACCTAACATGTGACGGGCACAGCCGCCGCGTTGTGTATGAGGTCGCCGTGTGGCCGAACACGTTGGTGGACGCTGGCGGCAGGGCAGCAGCAACATGGCAGGACCTCATCATCGTCTGCATCCTCATCATCCTCATCATCAGCGGGGATGAAAGGCCCAAATGTATGAGGTGTGACGCAGCACTGACTGTGCACCATGTGTTAGTATCTTGCACGAACTACACAGAGGAACGCAGGCGCCATTTCGGACATAACTCGAACACTCTGAGGCTGGTGGACCTACTCGGTGACAATTCGCGATTTGTACAAAATAGAGCAGTTTTTCGTTTCCTTACGAAAGTAGGATTCCAAATAATATACACACCCGGGTAGATATTGAATTAGTGCCATATATTTCTTACTCTCCTGATGTGAAAAGTTGAATTAATCTTGTTATGGGTGCAAAATAACCAAATTGTGGTTGACGCACCCAAAAACCCTAATAAACAAACAAACAAACAAACCTCATCATCAGCAGCATGCCGTGGAGAGCAGGCAGGGTGTCATCCTATGTGCTCGCAGATGTCTCATTTGGATGAACGGTCCTTAGTGAACGAAAGAGTACGTGTAGAGTCTTTCCCTCAGGCGTTTATCTTCAGCAGCTTTTAAATGGTGTCGGCAGACATCTTTTGAATCCGTCCTCTGGAACAAATCGAGTACCATATTTCAATAGCTGGTATAATGAACTAAAGGATCTCATAGACATAGTAATGAGACACTGTTGCGGCGACATGCGCCGAAATAGAATCTGTCCTGTGTTGGTGCATTTTCCCAGCCAATGTCAATCACACATCGAACACCAGCAACCAGTAGCAGTCGCGGATTGCAACCTGCACGGCCTCTTGGTGTGTGTCCAGCTGGCAGCGAGCCGTCGTGTCGATGTCTCGCACCAGCAGCGGTGCGGGCACAGCACTGATCTGTGTCAGCGTCACACGCTGGCCGTGTCTGTTTGGTCCGAGAAGCTGCACCAGCGATGGCCTACTTGGGTACGCTAGACGACCTCTTCAGCAACGCTGACTTTGATTCGATTAGGGACATGTCTATGTGAATGCTAGCGATAGCCATAATCTATATGCCTTTAGCCCGAACAACTGATGAAGAACATCTTTGCATCAACTGGCGTGGGCGCAAAATGACCATTGCAGTCGACGCGCCCTTAAGCACCAATTCATCATCATCATCAACTGGCGTCTGTTTGTTCATCTGAAATGGGCCGATAGGAATTTATGTGAGAGTAAAGACGAAGTTAATGCGGTTTTATTGACTCGTACTGTCCGCCCGACTCTCTCAATCAATATAAAACATCCTCTATTTCACGACGGCTGTTTCAATTTTCCACTCGGATAAACATCGTATTGGCTGCGTTCTAAATGCTAAATATAAAGCAGCTCCAAGTTACCGGCCCACATTGAGTCTCTCCAAATTCACTTGGCTGATTATCTGATTATCTGAACTGATTATATGATTCACTGGCTGATATGATTATCTGAATGACCCACAGTGGGTGTTTTCAGCCAATTTAGAACGTTTGGCTATGAAATGTATCATTTGTGGTGGCATGAATTGGAAAAAATTAGTTTTTTTTTTTCATTCTGCCACGCGTTGGATTCCCATTCATTGGGAATGATTGTTTTTGGGCCGAAACGTCTCGGGTTTGAAATGCGCTGCATGCTGGATATCTAGACCACTTGCGACCAATCGGCATGCGGTGTGAGCGGTGGCAAATGCATCAACAGTCGGACACTGCCAAATTAGTCGGACACGTCACTGGAGAGATATGCGTCAAAATAACCAGCCTAGCCACTGTGCCCTATAAGCAAATCACCGGTGAAAAGGATTGCTGTGTTTGGGAGAACTACACGTGGCTGTCGGAACACAACCTTCTGGATGTCCGTAAATAACCCGCTCGTGTCATGTGGATACTTGTAGGATTTCAAACGGAACAGACGGATATCTGTGGACTGGGGCCGATCAAAAATTGTCGTGGGGGCACCTGTTTCTGGAAGGGCGCCATCTCGTCGGAGGGGCACCTTCGGCTGAAAATTCGTTGAGTTGGGGAGGTTGCACTCGAGCACACTGAGCACACTGCCTCTGCCTTCAAAATCCGTTGGACGTGTGTGTGTGGGGGGGCACTATAGCCTTCTCGTTGGGTCGTTTTTCCCAGCCGGAGGGGCGCCTCCTTCCATGGGAATGGGCCCCAGTGCCCCTCCCGGTAAACGCCCCTGTATGGGGAGCACTGAGGAGGGAAGATGGACTGATCCACTCGCATTGATTGCATTATCCATCTGTATGCTTCTGTGAAGGAACGGGCCATGCGAAGCACGACGAATTTTTGTAAAGCACTGCAATGCAGTAGATGACAGATGGACCTCTGTGGGTCACGCCGATGATGCACGGCTCGATGACAGATGGACGTAGGTCACGCCGATTGCACGGCTCGATGACAGATGGACCACCTAGTAGATCATGGTGGCGCGCCAAATGCGCCGCGGCGGACAGATGGACCTCTGTGAGGTCACGCCGATGATGCACGGCTCGATGACAGATGGACCTCTGTGAGGTCACGCCGATGATGCACGGCTCGATGACAGATGGACCTCTGTGAGGTCACGCCGATGATGCACGGCTCGATGCTGTCGGGTGCAATGAGTCAGCAGCGTGACTTACGGCACACCGTATGTCGGCCGCGCCCGTGACTAGGTCTATGATGGCCCGTGGCGCCGCACCCGTGGCCGCACCCGTGGCCGCACTGGCACCAGCACGGTCGCCGCAGGAATGACCGGAAGGGCGCTCCTTCCGCTGCCGCTCCCGGACAGGCCCCGCTTGGCCTCCGCTCTGCTGGTCGGTGACTGCGCTCCGTACCAGTGTGGTCCGCGACCTTCGCGTCGCGGCCGTCGCTGGCCACCTGCTGGTTGTCGTTTCTGCTGCTGGAATTTTCAATCAAACGTTTTCGGTCGCAAACTGGTACTCCCTGTGATCACCCTGTGAGTGACATGCTGCACGACACTACGAGTGTCAATAACTATGCTATGCTGTACTAGCGAGATCTTGGGATTCGTTGATTTGCAGTTGGCTTAGCTGTAGCTCTTTGGCCTGCAGTCCACCGAGACTCGGCTATAGTACACCGTGATACCATTGTGGCACCTTGTCATGTCACTGACAGACCGTGACTCGTGACATGGTCATGAAGTGCCCCGTCATCATCGTGACTCTTTGTGGGTCACAACCCAGCCAACGTGAGTGCCAGCACGCCAGTCAGATCCGTTAGTTGGTGGAGGGGGTCGGTATATCACCGGCTGGCGCCCGCTCAGCAGGCGCGGCATATGCTGATTATTGTGCCGCCTGTCGCTTGACGACGGTTTCGTCGTGGCCGGGGAGAGCGGCCGATGCGGTTCGTCCGACCGGACAGGTGGCGCACTTGACGGCGCACGCTTTTCACCGACGCATCTGGCGCTCCGGCCGCGCGCTGGCCCTGTTCTCGGCCGGTGTCGGCTGCCTCGGCGGCGGCGACACCGCGCCGGCGTCGATCCGGATCGGGTCCGGATCCGACCGGGTCGGCTCGGCCGAGGCCAGTCCGCGTCGGTCCGACTCGGCCCACGTGCAGACGGACCCTGTCATGTCCGTGTCCGTGTCAGCCCGCTTCCATTGCACAGTTCGCTTGAGTCGTGCACGAAGTCAGGTGCGCGGATTCGGCTCGCATCTGGCCGGACCCGCTCGACACGCGGCACCGCATGCTGCCGTGGAGCGATGACCGGCGAGGCAGCCACAGGGCACCACCGTGTCTGCCTTCTGCCCCGGCCGGCCCGTCGGCCACCTCAGCGGAGCTGAAGGTGCCCTCTCCGACAGGCAGTGGTGCAGTGTAGTGGTGTGACGAGTAAGGTCAGTGGTTCGGGCCCGGCCGCAGCTCGCCACCGGAACTGTCGTTCGGAGCCAGCACCGTCGCAGTGGAGGCTCCCATTGGTCCCAGCCGGCCAAGGTCACCCGATGCATAGATGGGACTGTTTATGTGCGAAGTCAAGAATCTCGCTTCGCAGATGGGTGGTTTTGTTTTTGCCCGGAGCGCTCGCCTCCCGGCGGCCCGAGTGCTGTGCCATTTGAATGATTTACAAGACTATTTTGTTGGGCCGCGTCACACTGGGGTCGGATTTAGTACGAATGACCCAGCTGGCGGCGCTGCTGCCACCACCGACGTTCTGGGGATTCTCTGATCTTGCTGAGGACTCCTTCTGGACCATTTAGCTTGCGGGTGACCCCCTTTGATTCTGCCGGCGGGGTTGGATTTGTACTTTGTAATCCTGGGTGTGGAGAGCAATTTTTTGTTGTAGTTAAATACGGAAAGGATGCCTTTCTTCAAATCTGTGCATCAGAATCTCAGGTTACACTTTCCGGTGAATGTTCTGCACTTCTTCACAGACTAGTTAATTGTCAAACAACAGCCAAATTCAACCTCCGGATGAGAAAAATGAGAGGATAATTTTCTTGCGAGGATAATGCTCTGGATGCCAAATATCCAACAAAAGCCTATGTTTCCAACCCTCCCTGCTGGTGACGTTCTTTGAGCCTACTAGCGACCTTTCTGATTCTGCCGGCGGCCCCGTCTGACCCTACTGGCCCCCACTCATATAGCTGGGGAACTGCGTCCCATGTTGCTGCCTGGACAGGGAGGAAGCAATCCGGAACGTCATAGCCAAGAACACAATGAAGCATCACTAGTCAGATGTTTCTGCGCGAAGCGAAATGCACAGTTCGTGAGAGGCTGGCTCCGGTTGATGATATCGGTGTGCTTGTGGTTGGTCCTGCATTTGGGAACAGTGTTGTCAGTTAGTTATTAGGGCTTTAGGGCGCATCGACTACATCGGTCATGTAGCGCCCAAGGGGGAACAGTGTTGTCAGATCTTCATCAGCCGTATTATGTTCAAGTTGTCAGCTCGTTCACCATCTACTTTTCAGTTCGCATGTCTCGTCTTCAATCATACTCACGGAATATACTTCTCTTTGAACCACGCATACGTTTGGCAGTTCAACAATGCATGTGATAGCATTTGTTTGCTTTCAGTAGCATACTAGCAAAGGCATACAAAGCATGATGCAGATGGTCGTGAGTAAGCGTCGTAAGATTGGTCTATCCGATTGCTGTTTGCTGCCTGGAGGCTGAAGAGACTCATCCGCCAGCGTTGCCGCCAGGTGGCGGAGGTGTCGATTCTCTCCAGCCGGTCGAAGTCCAGTGATTGGGGCTGTTATCTGGTGTGTAGATTTATATATATTATATGTATATATATATATATATATATATATATATATATATATATATATATATATATATATATATATATATATATATATATGCATGCAAATGCAAAGTTCATCTAACCGATCAAATTAAAGGCCTCAATATTTTGAATATTATTCCTTTTATCTTAGAAACTGGAAGCTTTGCTGCATTTTAACATAACCTGGCCAATGTATCATTTCACGACAATTTTTTTTGGCATTTAGCTTTGCATAGATCAGTGCTCTTTGTGAAGAGAAACTTTTGAAACTCTGGTAGACTAACAAGATGGGGTCTGAACTGGTCGCGTTTGTAAAGCTGCGTTCTCTCGCTCTCCCATTCGCTCCATCTGAATTATTTGCTATGTTCTTAGGCATAGACAAAGGGAGAGGTTAGAGGCATGTCCCTCCCCTATAGCATCGGAAGGGGCTATGCGAAAGGGGAAACGTTAAAAATCGCCTGATGGACGATTTTTTCGACCTCGAAATCCAGCATACGGCAATCGCCCGAAGGCTGATTTCGATTTTTGAATGCGAACAAGAAAAAGGATCAGGGTCTGAAGGGGCCATCGCAATCTGAAGGGCCCTGCCCCTCTTGAGAGCTAGTGGTTCTTGTGAGCTAAAGGGCCTAAGAGCTTGAGAGATGGACAGTGGGCGCCAGGGATGGACGAGAACGGTCCCTGAGCCGATGTGAGGGGCACCTGGGCCGACGGAAAGGGCCTCGGGCTGATGTAGAGGATCACGGGCCGATGAAGAGTACCCCCGACTTGATGGGGAGTGTCTGCTGGCAGGCATTGAGGGCCCGGGCCCTTCCAACATGAAGGGTCTCCAGGTCGGCGGAGGAGCTCCGGGTGGCTGGAAAACCCTCTAGCTGACGGAGAGGGCCATGGCCAGTGAAACGAAGTTCTCAAGCCGGCGGAGAGAAGTCCTGATGTGACTGAGGGACCAGAGCCCATACGAAAGGCCATTCACTGAAGGAAGGGACGTTGGGTCGTTGGAAGTTCGCTTGGCCTGATATAGTAAAATGTCCAATGTACGTCTTATCATTAAGCTTAATAGTCAGAGGGCTCATCCACTCAAAAGATCCCATTTTACCATGGGCCCTTTAACAATTTGAGCCTTCCTTGCGAAAATTATATGTGTACCCCTGCATGTGCTATTGTTAGGTTCAGAAACAAAAACAAATAGAGCATTATAAGTTACAAATCAAAGACGTCGGTTCGTCTGTAGTTTCCCTTTCTTACGAAATGCATTCTGCACGTCGAAGTTCTGTACATTGACTTCCAAAAATGAATAAAGTTGTACCTTGGCCATGTACGCGCTGTCCTCCCGTTCGTTCCTGGCTCTAATATACTGCCTTCACCTTGACAGCTATCTGTTTTTGCAACACTCAACGATGCGTTTTATCTGGTCATTAATGAATGTTGTATGACCACCGCAGTGGATGCTCGTCCGAGCCCAACTAACCAACCAACTAGCTGGTCATTAAGCGGACAAATCAATATGTGTTCATGGTGGCTCGAGGCGCGACACAATAGCAGGTGCAAACGGCGTGGTCCGGGTGTACCGGTTGGCGTGGCACACCGACACAATAGCAGGTGCTCACGGCATGGTCTGGGTGTACCGGTTGGCGTGGCACACATACATATTAACAGGTGCCCACGCTGTGGTCTGAGTGTATTTGTTGTCGTGGCACAGCGAGATATCGCCCGCCCGCGCCACAGTCAAGTGCGACGGCAGACGCCAGCCACACTGGCGACTGCTTGGCTTGAGCCGCGCCAGCCACACTGGCGACTGTTTGGCTCTTTGCTCGCAAACCTGTCCAGCTGTGTTGTCTCAGATGCGCGAGGCACTTGCTCATTCTCGGTGTCGTGTAGCTTTGGTAAGGTCTAGCCATGGTGAGGTCGACATGAATTAAATTCTTGTTGGTTACTTCGGATCCTGTGGACTGGGCCTATAGCTCACTGAGAAGGCTACATTTGCACTTTGTAATCCTTGATGTGAACAGGATATTTTGGCGGTAATTGATACGGAGATGTCTTCAAACCTGTCACACCAGAATCTCAGATTGCACTTCCCAGTAAATCTTGAGTACTTTATCACATGGCGGTTATTTATCAAACAGCGCCATTCAACCTCCAAATGAGAAAAGTGAGAGGATAATATTATAAATGCCCAAAGCCTATTTTGCGAGCCAATGCTGTATGTGAGTGGCGCCCATGACAGCTATCTATTCAGGGCTGACAGGCGAGAACAGTTTGTCCAGGCCGGTAAACGACTATCGCCAATGTCAATCGTCAACAAACAATTTAAATTGGATGAGGCACCGGGTCACGACAGCTGGGCTGCACACAATGTTGTTCGAACCTGTTGACACGGACGGGACACAGCTTGCCTGAGCAAACAGGCAAGCTGTGCAGTACGCGACATCCGAACGTTTTGAGGGGCCGCCCTGACCTCGGACCAACTACGACTGTCGAGTGTCGACGACATTGGCAGTGATGCGAACCACCACCCGCCACGTACAGGGCCGTTCCTCGGATGCTGTGACTGCCCGATACTCGGGGTGGTCCCGAACAATGAGCGACGACAGGGCGAGGCCGTAATGTGGTGGAGGCGGTTACGTGTCGAGATCAGGTCTTCGAAGAAGCTGAGCAGGTGTTCATGATTCAACTTGGGTTCAACGAGGTCACCCTGGGTTCATTTTTATGTAGATGAAGATTTATATGGGGTAAAGGAAATCGCAATTCTTTCATTGATAAGTTACGTGGAAGACGCGTAGGTGTTCGATTGCCTGTGGAAACACCTTTTCACGCCGCGCCAGGAATGATGTGTTGAAGAAATGCGATAGGTAGATGTGTAGATTGTGCTGAAGAGAATAGCGAGTCCGCTGGCAGGTAGAATCTGTCATGTGGTACTCAGGTGGCAGTCCCACGAGCCGCCCGCGTCAGCTGAAGAGGCTTCGTGCAGCCCGTCTCCCACCAGGCGGTGACACCGATCCTGTGCTGCCGTGATAACCCATACCCCAGGCAGGCGATTAATGGGACTTAGTCTGTCTGGATGATATTCTCTCTTCATCTTTAATAATTTTGCGATCTTGCAGGGAAAGTTTGCCTTTGAACTGTCTAATATGGAACATGATTCGTTTTCGATGCGGTAGGCGCTTCATTATGGTGTCGTACCTTGTCAAACAGCGCCATTCAATCTTCGAATGGGAAAAATGAGAAGATGATGTTCTAAATGCCAAACACCCATGAACAGTCTAGTTTACGGACCAATGAGGTGGTGTTCTGGGGTGGCCTCTCTGGTAGTGGTTTTTATTGTTTTTTTAGTGTTTTTTTTTATTGTACTGGAGTTTTCGCAAAGAGAAGAACAATGTGAAGTTATCTGCTGTCTTGACGCCATGCCGGAGTTTGCTTGTGTTAGATCAGAGTTTTGGCCTTGTCGGCTCTGTAGTACATTGTTTGTCGATCTAGTACATTGTTTGTCTATCCTTAACCTGAATGCCCGTCTGGTGAACCCTCCACCAGAGCCTAAATGCCCAATCAAGATTCCACGCCAGGTCCAGGGCTGCCGGCCTCCAAACGCGTGGCCAGGCAGTCTGGCGGTTGTTTGGTGTGTGCGGATATAGGCAATCATACCGCATTGCGGTGTCGGGGCTGAATGGCCGTGACCCGGACACCGAAGAGCGAATGGCTACCGTTTTTGTGGTGTGCTGACAGTCAATCAGCCAATCAGCGTATCGCCGTCGGCTGAAGGCTGGTTACTGAGTTACCGAGCGACGCACTCAACCGTCGGGTCCACGCACCTGCTTGTCTTTGGTATGCAAGGTTTGGTGCGCTGACTGGGCTTATCTCATGGGTGGAGAAGTTCGAAAACTATTGATCGGCCCCAATGCATGGAGGCAGTGCGTGTTGCCAATTTAGTTGGTGGAGACCATCACCTGGGGTCCATATTAAGAGAACAAGAAGTTGGTGGGGCCAAAGTAAATATGGTGGGGCTCAGACTCCACTAAAAGCATAGGAAGCTCCGCCCCTGGCTTATCTGTCGGCCCTTCCGTGTCGATTTCAATGTGTCTACCTGTCTGTTGGTATGCTGTCTGTCTATGTCTGCCTGCCTGCCTGCCTGCCTGCCTGCCTGCCTGCCTGCCTGCCTGCCTGCCTGCCTGCCTGCCTGCCTGCCTGCCTGCCTGCCTGCCTGCCTGCCTGCCTGCCTGCCTGCCTGCCTGCCTGCCTGCCTGCCTGCCTGCCTGCCTGCCTGCCTGCCTGCCTGCCTGCCTGCCTGCCTGCCTGCCTGCCTGCCTGCCTGCCTGCCTGCCTGCCTGCCTGCCTGCCTGCCTGCCTGCCTGCCTGCCTGCCTGCCTGCCTGCCTGCCTGCCTGCCTGACTGACTGACTGACTGACTGACTGACTGACTGACTGACTGACTGACTGACTGACTGACTGACTGACTGACTGACTGACTGACTGACTGACTGACTGACTGACTGACTGACTGACTGACTGACTGACTGACTGACTGACTGACTGACTGACTGACTGACTGACTGACTGACTGACTGACTGACTGACTGACTGACTGACTGACTGACTGACTGACTGACTGACTGACTGACTGACTGACTGACTGACTGACTGACTGACTGACTGCCTGACTGCTGCCTGACTGCTGCCTGACTGCTGCCTGACTGCTGCCTGACTGCTGCCTGACTCTGTCTGTCTGTCTGTCTGTCTGTCTGTCTGTCTGTCTGTCTGTCTGTCTGTCTGCGTGTGTGCTCGTGTGCTCGCAGGTGTGTCTCTGTGCATCATCATTAAATGTGGGCGTGGACACGGCTAAAAAGCGTGAGCTTTCTCTTTTCCATATAACCGGAATGCTGCCGAGATCCGCAGTCGTGATTGACCATCACGTGCGCAATTCCAGGCGTACATTCCCTTCTGTGTGAAGCCTCGCGAGCTGGTGTGTGCACCCACACTGCCGCGATTGTGCAGGCTATAACATACGGCGCGTTTCCAGTCGTTGCATTATGCATGCGAGGTGTCGCGCCGGCGGCGTGCCGCCTGCAGCTGGCGTTGCGAGCGCGCGCGCTACTCTGTCGAGCTGGGCGCGTGATCTCCGACTGCAGGCGGGCTGCGCGAGTGTGCGCGACGACCCACCCGCTGATAGCGGAAACGGCAGTCTCTGCACCGGTGGACGGGCGGTCGTCGGATGACTCCAGAGATACGGGGCTGGCGCAGTGTGTGACGGCACGGGAACGGTGCTGAGCGGTGACCCCCCGTCACCGTCCAGCCGTGGGTGGAACCGCGGCGGTGTGTTACGCATAGCGGGAGATAGCTGTGAGTGAGTCACTCGCATACATTGCGGCGGGGAGCCACGATCCGGCTCTGACTCGCCGACCGCGTGGACCCACGTCGGGCCTCGCGGCGGCCAAGTCACGCACACACCCCGCACCCGTCGCCCCTCCGCGTGACTCAACCGTGTCACGTACTTACAGCAGGCCGGGCCGTGTCACTTCCTGGCCGATCGGCGGAGGCGTTCGGCGCCCCACCGACCGGTCCGGCCGCCGGAAGCTCCGCGGGCCGCTCGACTTTCGGTCGCGACTGCGCAGCCGGACGGTTGCACAACGTGCCGGCCGTCTGTTTTGTGTCGTGTCGGACGGGCCCGGAGGCAGGCAGGCAGACGTGCGTCGGAGCGGCGCACGTCGTGTTGTTGTGCCGGCCGTCGGCGTGACCTCCGCCGCCGCTCCGTGTACCCGGCCTCGTCACGCCATTCGTCACGCGGCGCGCTGGGCGGTCCGGGCGGTCGCCGGTGGTCCGCCGCCAGCCGGCCCACCACACTGCCCGGCGTGCAACGCCAGCCACGCGTTTAATCCCGCGGCTTCACGCCGTAACGTGGAGGAAGATAGTGCCATCATGGACTAGAATTTAAAGTTTTGTACGAAATTAACACATTGGGATCCGCTGAGTATCGCACGGAACGGGCACACATTTGAGTGCTACAGAGAAAGATTGTCAGTGCCCTATGAATATTAAAAAGTTCTTGCGTTTTTTTATGCATTAGGATTCCAGGATTTTTTTTAAACAAAAAATTGTCATAGTGTTGTTTTACAGTTGGTGGAAATCGCGAAAATTTCAATTATTGGGTTTGATGCAAACATTTCAGGAAGAAATTGCATTTTCCCTCCCATACTTCAACCAGTAAGTACCTTTCCAACATGTTTCGGTCGGTAGTAATGGCTTCATTCTTGGCCTCAGAGTCGGCCCTTGGCCGAACTATCGATTAGGTGACAATAAATGATGAAGAAATGTTCAGTTTTATTTCCATATATTAAACGGTTCCCATACACAAGAACCCATCAATTTGTCATTGTCGCTAGATAATCACCAAGGGTCTTCTTTACTGCCTACGTCATCGCTTTGAGGCGCTTTTGCGGTATTTTGTAGTCTTGCTGCTCTCTCAACTTGTTGGGAATTTTTGTTCTTTCGCGACAGATGCGATGATTTTTTTAAAGAAGAAATTTGACGAGCACCCCACACCACCTCTCCTTCCCCGAGATTCGGACTCTTCTTTGTTAGTCAGACCCGACAAAGAGCATTGCCGCTGACTGCACTGCTGATGGTCAGAACACCTAGTACCAACGAAACTTGTGCAGGGATTGTTATCTCAACTCGTGCACGTTCTAATGCGTTGAGCCAGTCAGCATCATTTGTCATCTATGGTAATTATGGTAATCCGAGGTCAAGGGCCGTCTCACATTGACCCAGGTATCACCTACATGACGTCACGAATCCCGGGACGTTGGGCGGACCGGTGACCTGGTGTCCTGATTATCCACACCGCCGCCGGCGTCCGTAAAAGCCCTGGATGGGTAGTCTAGGGGTGGGATGCTCGTCTCCCAACCGAAGGGTTGCGAGTTCGAGTCCCATCGGTAGCTGCTTCTTCGCCCGCGGTCAGTCGGCACGAGAGGTTGGTGATGCTATATGCCCAACGCACCGTAGAACCGATGGCGAATCAACCTGTAGAACGTGGCTTGACATTATCTCCGTAGAAACCGGTTATAAACGGGCAACAGACGCAGAAATAGTGACCAAATGAGCTCGTGCTACGTCAACATGGGCGCTGTATAACCTAGGCAGTTGATGCGCCCCTAAACCCCAATACAACAACAACTTGAAAGCCGTTTGATGTAGACCGTTCTGACCGGATGACCACTGACGAAGTAGTTCTTGAGCTAAGCTGCTGGATAAATATAAGTTGAATGCAGAATAAGTAGCAGCATGCAAAACATTGATGAGACAGCTCGTTATTTGGTGATCGCAACCGTTGCTAGTGTAAGTTTCTAATCAGTGTTTGTGCCCGAGGCCTCGTGATGACCCAAATTCTCAGTCCCGGATAACGTAGGATGTTTCTATCGTGGTCTTATTCTGGTGTGCAGAAGCGATATGGTGGCTCAAAGGTGTCCAGAGGGTTAGGCAGGGCCTCGTCTGGCATGTTCAGTATGAAGAGAACAGCCCCCACAACGAATCCCCTGCATCTCTCCAGTGATACTCAATTTAGTTTACCGGGAGGACGATAGTTACCTAACTGCTCATAGTCGAAGCTCTTCAGGCGAAGCCCTGGTTGGAACTGGGTCTCTTACTCGTAGCAGTAAATTACCAACTTTGCTTGCTCCCTAGTGAATCAGTGAGTGATGAGTCTTGAAGCGTACAAGACCGTAGATACAAATTATCCCACCTTACCAACTGTTTGCCCATGTTTTACAAACATGGACAGTGTTTTTACAAACGCATATTTACGCCATGATAATTTTTACGTTATATTTGTGTCTGGGTGATCAGGTGCCGATGACGTCGGACATATGATGACATACAGACACACTTCCAAGGCATACAGACGACCTTGATAATGGTATTTTGTTTTAGCTTCCTGAAGGCCATTTTGTTGTGGGGAGAGGAGGGGAAGCGATTTTGTTATTGTGCTGGCGCATGGCATGCTCGTCCAAGGCACCGATATATTTTGTTTCATCTCGCAAGCAACAAACCCCGTTTTACTTATCGACCAGGCCATTATTAACCATGTGTCCCTGATCCGCTCTCATTTGCTTTGACCGTTCAAGAGTTTACATCATACCTACCATAAGTTGTGCTCGTGTTTATGTTGTCATCTTCCTCTGATACGACATCAATGATGTACTGGAATTTCATCTGGCCAGCTTCAGGAAAGCTCAACGACATGATGACGGACTCTCAGAACCTCTGATCTCAAATGAATGTATAGGAAATCGCTGAACTAATGTTTGCTATGCTACTGCTTCTCACAGTAACGTCTGAACAACGTCTATCCCGTAGCTTTATCACAGTTCCAGTTGCACATCCTCGGCACCTTATCACACTGACACCCGCAGACACAAACACAAACATCCTTCGTTTCCGGGGCGCTGCTGATCATCATATTGGTCGAAGCACCCTTCCAAATACGTATCTCCTTCGTTCGTGAATTATGTTCTCCACCGCCCGGCTCTGGGTGAGGGGTGTGCCCGACGCGTCTGTATGTGATCGACGCCGTGCTGCCCGCCGACGGCCGACCCCCCGAGGTGGCGGCGGCATCTCCATAGAGCCGCCGCACCAGCCGGGTGGGCCCGAGGCGGCGGCATCTGCATAGAGCTGCCGCACCAGCAGGATGCGGCCGCCATACCATTAGCCCAGATACATGGCGATGGTGCGTGGTCGCAGACCGGCGGCCACGCAGATCGCACGGAGGAACCGCCGCCGGCGCTGACCAGTTGGTCGTGGCACAGCGAAGCCGGTGGCTGGTGGCCGGTGGCTGGTGGCCGGCGGCCGGTCTGGCGGGTCGTCGGCGAGACGGGGCGTCATGCCGACGATGTCGCTCGTGGTGAATGGTCGCCGGCCGGTCGTTTCGACACGGGCGTGTGACGTCACGCTGCTCCACTCACGTCTGCGATGCGCCGCCGTTGGAGCGGCCGTCGTTACCGAGGCCGAGGGAGTGGTCGAGATCGTTACCGAAAAATATGGCAGAACATTTTTGTCGGCTTTCTGAGTCCCATAGTCGCACGGCTCGTCGTAACCATGAACAGTGAGTGGGTTCTGGACTAATCGCTTCGCTGGATTAATCGTTTCGCTGCACTAATCGCTAACTGGTCGCATTTTCTGTCTGTGCGCCCTGAGGCCCAAGTAACGAACCGATAGCCCATCGACGAGCGCTGTGTCTGCAGTTGAAGAGCAATATTGCGGCGTGCAGGGAATTACCGTGGTTGCGTGTGCAGGCTGCTGTGATCCATGGCGCTGGAGGTCGCCATCATGTCCGCCGTCATCCCCTATTCACCGACGTGAAGGATCGGCGGGCGTTCATCGGGTCTGGCGGTGGCCGGGCGGCCGCTGACGACAGACCCGCCGTTGTCAACCGCTCCAAATAAGCCTGCCGTCCGCAACTGTCGCAATCACAACGTGTTGCGAGGCCCCCCGCCGCTTGGGTCGCCACGCGGCGTGAGGCCCCCCGCCGCTTGGGTCGCCACGCGGCGTGAGGCCCGCCGCCGCTTGGGTCGCCACGCGGCGTGAGGCTCGCCGCCGCTTGGGTCGCCACGCGGTGAGGCTCGCCGGTGCCACGCCGGCGCCACGCGGCGTAGGCGCCGCCGCTTGGGTCGCCACGCGGCGTGAGGCCCGCCGCCGCTTGGGTCGCCACGCGGCGTGAGGCCCGCCGCCGCTTGGGTCGCCACGCGGCGTGAGGCTCGCCGCCGCTTGGGTCGCCACGCGACGTGAGGCCCGCCGCCGCTTGGGTCGCCACGCGGCGGCCGCGCTGTCTGTGGTGTCGACATCGGCCGATCGTTTCCATGTAGCGTCCAAATTCCGCCTGCCGTGGCGCGTCTCGGCGGTGCATGTGTGGCGGCACATTTGTGCGATCTCATCTTGCGCCACCGGTCGGCGGATACGATGGCGCCGGCTGCTCGTGCAGTCGCACGGCGTGGCTCGGCCGCCCTTCAAGTGGTCCAGCCTTTCGGAAACATTTCTGCAGCCGCGCCGCGCTGCATAATCTGCTCGTCGCTCGTCAGCCCGGTCTCCACGGTGCACTTATGTGGTCGGGGCGTGGCTGCGTGGTTTTCGGTCGAGTCGTGACGTAAGCGGGGCGTTTTGTCTGAGCTCGGGGGCCCAGACGCCGGCAGACGGCGGCGGCGGTGATGGACGGCCGGCTCGGCACGCGCCGGCCGTGCACTGGTCCGCCGGTGATGTGCGCCGCGCCGCCGGACGGACTCCGGAGCCGTCTGGACGTGTGGGACTGAGCCCCGGCCGTCCTCGCCGCGCCGCGTTCGCATCGACCGAATGATTCCACGGATCACACACTGTCGGCATACCTGACAAGGATTCGTGCGCTTCGCTGTCGCCGCCTGAACAAGAACAGAATCACGTCTGGCGTCGGCGCCGTCGGTCGAGCGCAACGGACCCCGGCGGCCAGCCAGCCGGGCGTCGGATGAGTGTCTCCGAGGCGGTGCAGGTGCCGGCCGGTCGGCGCCGTGTTCTGCGCTGGCTTCGGGCGTACGGTCGTCCGCCAGTCTGTCTCGCCGCCTGACCGGGTGTGCAAAACGCAGCGCCGACCGGGGATTCGTCTGTCAGTCTGTCTCCCCGCTGCACCAGGTGTGCTGGCGGATACCGCCGGCTTCGGGCCGACGGTCGTCTGCCAAACTGTCTCCCTGCCGCACCAGGTGTGCTGGCAGATGTCTGGCATCGTCCATCCGCTCATGACGCTGCCCGCTGTCCATGCAAGAGCCGGCCGTGGAATTTGTGTACATAACGGTCTGTTCAAGACAGGCTGTCGTGTGACAAAAAGCCGCTTCTCCTCGGCCTGCACAGCTTCACCCATGAGTGTCGACAGCCATGCTACTCATCACCAGATAGTGGGCACAGTGACCCAGATGTCTCCTCCCCGGACGGACTCCGCATCAGTGTTGAAAAATAGTTGTTAGTGTTTTTCCGCATTCAGAATATTATACTCTCCAGAAGCTGTCCCATGCTTCTCATTTGGAGGTCGAATGATGATATTTGACAATAAACATCTCTGTGATGAAGTCCTCAAGATGTACTGGAAAGTTCAAGCTGATATTGTGATGCCACAAGTTTGAAGAAAAGTGTCCTCCGTATTCAATTAACAAAAAGTTCTCTTTCTACATCCATGATTACAAAGTGCAAATGCAACCCTGCTCTGCGCCCGCGATATATTTTGGCGCACCGTCTTTGAGCCGTTTGCGCTATAGCTATGCAGTTTCTAAACTTCTCTGTACTATGCTTTTCATACCATACTGTAATACTACAATATTGGAAGATGCATCATCAGGAGTATATTCTTATCTAATTTGTATGCTCGATGCATAAGATATTGATCAATGCATGGGTGCTGGCTGCGAAGAAGAATTTGACGGGGTGAGGTGGGCACTTTTGGACGTTAAGACGTTTAGACGTGGACGTTTAGATACATCAGAATGTTCTTGTATGTTGGGGGTGCACTTGATAAGCTGAAGTTTTAGTCTTCAATCACGATCAGTGGCGATTCCAGCGTGGTAAGGCTAGGGTGACACGGATGGCAAGCAACATACACTGTACACAAATGCAGCGAATCCCGCAATGTATTTCCATCAGAATAAAAGCTTGCATCCCACCGCTCTATGTCTGATTACGCCACTGAAAAAAATGCGAACGTGTCTATATCAGTACCGGACACTAGGACTGCGAGTGTTAGTGATTTTAGTTGGGGGGGGTGAAACGTGCTGAAACGGTACTTCTCACCAATGTATCCGCCTCGCCCTTTTGGGACTTTAATAAAAAAAATATAGTATGCATGAGGAGCAAAATGAGTTGTTCATACATGGCCTTAGAATAGTTTCAAGTTAATAGGTTCTAATGAAAATATAATCCCGTACTCACCCGTTTCGGGTGCCTGAATCTGCTCATCTTAATTAGTATGAAAATATAAGTCTGACATTATAAAATGTTCTAATTTCTTCCAAAATGTAAAATATTTCTTTCTAGACTGTCTATAATGGATGAAAAAAATCCCAAATTTTTAGCCCCGGCCACAGAGCGCCATTTATGCTCAGTGATAATTTATTCGTGAAATAGGGTGGAATATACCACTTTCTGAACACTGGATTGACATCCCTCCCAGCGTGGTATTGACGTCGTGCTTCGTGATGAGCCGATATGAGGTCTTCATATCTAATTTCTAACAGTGTCTGGTTGATAAGTATCATGCTGATACCTACCATTGCAGATTGTGATGCACAAACATCTCTTAGCACAATTCCAGGTAAGACGATTACCTATGAAGTGGTCTGTTATACAATATCAGTTGGTAAGGATAGGTATTTTGCATCATTATCGCTCAAATAGTTACTCCTAAATTAGGTACCTCAAAGCAAAGTAAAAGGGGCACATATGAGTATGCTGTTGGATCAACATTGTGCTTGAAGAACTTATAAGTTATGCTAAGGGGCATCGTTTCCATGGCGTATTTCAACATCCTACTCTACTCGTTGCGACATCTCACATCTAACGAAAAACCATTATTTTAACACTGTTTATGCTATCACAAGAGTCCCTTATTATTCTGCCGAACATGAGCGATCGATGAACAGCATCCAAAGCAGCTCTTTTGTCCGAGCCCATTCTTTGATCGTGCCCAGCTTCGCTGTGACGCTAAAATATGCACTTGGCATGTCTAGGTGATATAATGAATCTTCAGGTTAAAGCTAGACTTTCATCATAGTGTCGGAGCAAACATAATTACATTCTAGTTAAGTGAAGACCGTTTCCTCATTATGGATCCCTTAGTCCGGCGTTGTTAACTTTTCTTTGGGAGTTTTAGTGATGTAAATTAATATATTTCATCACGTTTCGTTGGCGTTAGCGTGGGAGGAGATATGACCTTATTTCGGTTTTAGACTATTGGAGGTTTTCGGCACATTTTCGAAACATCAGGGGGCAGGGAGGGCGGAATCCGCTCTTCGCACGGGAATCGGGCTGAAATAATCACGTAGGGAAATGGTTAAAGCCAATTCACCACCTGCGTTCCGTGATGCATACTGGAAACTCATCTCCCATGGTCGACGCCATGTTTTCAGCACTCCTGGTTTGTCAAACTTGGGAAATCACGTGCAGCGACCGGGCAGTATCCGTTATGCGAGTCGTCTTCTCGAACGAAAACAGGCAAACGCACAGCCATTTTTTTTTGTCCATGAGAGTGGACAATCAATGACGAAGAAGGGGCGAACTTGATACCGGGCGGCTGTCAATGTGGGTATCAAGGAAGCGGGCTGTGTCACATTTGGCCATTCCGTGGCTGTGATGCTGTATGTAGTGAAATGTCTGAGCCAGCGTTAAAATAATGGTTTTTCGTTAGGTGTGAGATGCCGAAACGTCGCAGTAGGATGTCAAAATTTGACATGGATTTAGTGTCATTTAAGATGCTTTTGATGTTTTTCAGACTCAAATTTTAGCCAATGGCGTACTTATGATTGTGCCTTTATAATTTGTTTTGAGATTCATAATTTAGGAATAGCTATATTAGGGATAGCGAGAAAAAATACATATGCTATTAACTGGAATTGTATACCACATCGCATTATAGGTAATCCATTTACCTGAAATTTCGTTGCGAAATGTTCGTGTATGACCATCCCCTATCGAGAGCATTAGCATGACTTATGAACGAGATACTGTTAGAAAGGAGATACGAAGACTCCATAAGCACGCATCACGAAGCAGGATGTCGACACTTCTTGGAGAAGGGTGTCGATCGAGTGTTCATAAAGTGGTATATTCCACCCTATTTCACGAATAATTTATCACTGGTCTGAGCTGTACTCGTAGCTGTATGACCGATGCTTTCGGTGCGGCCCTAATCTTCAATTGTCAGACTTCTAATGGTATCATTTCCTACGGCAGCCGACGGGCGTGTTCCAGCTGCTGCGGCACACTGTTCTGTAGGCCGTACTGAGTCGGGCGTCGAAAACACCGCCGTCCTGGGATCCAGCTGTCTGTTGTGCCGCCGATCCTCACAAAGCGGCTGCACACGACACCTGATGACCACGGTGCAGTGGGGTCGGCTGCACCGCGGACCTGGCGTCGCGTCGACCGGCTGGTCGGGTCGCGGCGCGTCCGGGCCGCAGTTCAGAGTTCAGACAAACACGCCGTGCCGCGTGACCTCGATGCGGCGCCGCCTCCTGCCGCACCTGCGTGAGCCGGGCGCGACGCGGCCCGCGGCTGGGGACGACTGGCCCGCGGAACACTGCCGGCCCTGTCTGCAGGCTGGGGACGGGGCTGCGTGCCAACCCTCACAGGCAGGTGTGGCACCTGAACCCAACAGCAGCTCCCGCCCCCCCTCCAACCACGCCCAACGGCTGGTATCAGGTGGGTACCACAAACCGTTCAGGCAGTTTAACGTGGCGTGCTGCGACCCTGACCGGCGCTCTGCCGTTAGCAACAGTATCACTCCCCCGGGCGTCGTCGGTGGCTCGTATCGGGCCGACCAGGTCTCGCCTGCGGTGGCGCGGTGGCCGTCGTCGGACCGGGTCGCGCGGCACGTGCCGGCCGGTCGGCTGTGGCCGGCCGGCCGCCGCAGCTTCCGACGCTGCACGTGATGATGCGAGCCGGCCGTGTTTGCGTGCCGGCAGCGACTGGAATGTGGCCGACGTGCCGACGGGATGGGTACCGTTGGCTGCGACCGGTCGCGTCCTGTCGGCGGCGGGAGGCTCGCGCCGGCTCGCCCGTCTCGAGCGGGGGAGAGGCGACAAGTGAAGCGGAGTCGATCGCAAGACTGGTACATAGATATACGCCGGTGTGGGAGGACGGCTGGTGTGCCAGGCTCTGGACTGACCGTGGTGTAGACGGGCAGCCGGAAGACCGCAAGGGTGAAGTAGACTAGTGGCATGCTGCCAACGGCTGGAGGCTGCCTCCTGTTGGATGTGCACTGTGGGAAGCGTTCTGTGCTCTCCGGAAGTGCAACCCGCATCGCGTACCGACCCGTCGCAGTCGACGTTAATCGTTCGATTGTTAACAGTCACAAATCATCGCCGTGGCCATGATTGCTGTAGCGTTCTCCACGACGATTTAAGCGCCAACAGTGAAAGCGAGTGTAGGTGGGAATCGAACCGGAGACCTCGTGATGACGAGCTTAACCCCTGAACCGCTGGGCGGCCACCGTCGAAGAGAACATGCGTTGAACCCGCACAGTTCCATTTCAAGTTGTTGATACCGTCATGCTATTTCAGACCGGGTCGATTAAACATGACTTTCTCCTGGTATAGCGCCACAGTAAACTGGCGTTTCTATGCAGGCGGATGTTGGTTCTTGCTCGTAATGGAGTCTTCTTTCGTGTTTTGCTTCAGTATGTTGCCGCGTGAAATTGTACAGTTCGTCATTGACCTGTGTCCTTATGTCTGGCCAAGTTCCTCGCTAATGATTAGTGTCATAAACACCACGACTGGCGTTGTCACACATAGCCACCTTTGAGCCTGCTGCAGTTTGTGTGTCCCATCGTCTCCGCCGCTTCTCTCTCCACTCTCTCTCTTCTCCTCCCCACTCCGGCTGGCTGAGAGCTGGCTGAGGTGCCGCGGAGTGACGGAGCGGGGGTGGCTCCGTCACTCTGACGCCAAGGTGCCGCTTCCGGCCGCCCGCGTGACTCACCACTTGTATCGTGCATGAGCAAACGCCGTTCGGTTGGCTAGGCAATTATTGAAGTACTCGTGTGCGACTTCTGGAAAATGGGAAAGGGATGACTTCATGGAGTGTTTTCTTTTAGCGCGTTCTATTTCCTGCATAGTTTTATTCGATTTATTCTTAGCTGTAGTTTATCCTTGTGCGCGACTACAGAGGTGTTTTCCTCGGTCTTAGTCATCCAGAACATGATACGTTGTAGAATATTATCATCTGATTCTTTTCACCAGAACTGGCACTACTTGGCCGTTTCTCCATTTCCATTCAGGAAATCCATTGGTACGTAATGGAAACTCTCCTCCGGTACTTTTTGGTTATCTCTTATATGACTATAAGACTTTGATTCCAGTGAGTATCTTATTTTTGCGTTATTATTGCCGCATAGTGAACCACTAACAAGTAGGAAAGAAAGGCAAGGCACAATAGAACGCTCTCAGTTTAATTTCACTTGTGTTTTTCTCTAAAGTATAGCCTAGCGAATCATATGCTCACCGCATTCAGTATTAACGTTGTCCTCGCTAAACCCAGAAGTTAGAAGTACAAATCCAACTTCACCCACTTCTTTCGTACCTAAACAGTGCACCACCAATGAATCGATTCGGTACTCGCCAAACCACGTCATATTCTGCGGTCCATCACCGGAAGCTTCAAAATGTTCCGCGCGGCGGCGCAGTTCCAGACGGATGAGAACTCTCACACTTGTCGAGCCTTCCGCTCAGTGGCCGGTGCGGCCTCGGCGGCGGCTCGGTTCGCCAAGCTCTGGCCGCCGGCCCGCTCCGTGCTGGGTGTGCGTCCGTTGACCAGCGTTGTCGGCACGTTATCGGCTCCTGAACTGGACGCTGAGTCGGGGCCGCCGTGTCGCAATGGAAGAGTTACAGTCATACATTATTCGGGAAATAGGGTGGAATATACCACTTTCTGAGCACTGAATAGACATCCTTTCCAAAAACGAATCGACATCGTGCTTGTTGATGTGTGCTTATGAAGTCTCCATGATTCGTTCCTAAGACTATTTTATGTATAAGTAGCATGCTTATGCTCCCCATTACGGATTGATTACGCAAGCATCTAGCGACACAATTCCAGATACATAGATTATCTATGATGTGGTGTGTTAAACAATGTGATCTGCTAATAGCATGGGCTATATGACCTGTGGAGTCGATGCGCCCCTAAACCACAATAACTAACACAATAACTAGCTGATAGCATGGCATTGCAATCGTTATCGTTAGCTTAGGTATCCATATATATCCATATATTAGGTGTATCCAAAATTAAACCAAAAACACGCACTCATGAGTACACTATTGGCTCAAATGAAGCTTGAAGGACTGAAACGACATTTTAATTGGCATGCTTCCAAGGCAGATTTCTACATCCTGCTGTACTCGTTTCGACATATCACACCTAATGAGGAACCATTAGTTTAACACTGAAGAGTTACGTCCCGCGTCTGCGGACAGATGAGGTCGGAGACGCTGTCGTGCTCCAATGCACCGTCCTACATCACTGCGACGGCAAATTCCATCGTCCGTGAAATGTTTATTGGGGACGGCTGGAGTAGTTCTGAAAATCGACTCATTCATTCCGAGTCTGCGTGGGCGGGCTGGCGCGCTTGGTGCTGACCAGGTGCAGATGGTGCTGACGGGGCTAGTGTAGTTGGTGAGGGCGATGTTGGTGCAGGTGGTGCCGTTGCTACTGGCCTCACTACTGAGTGACCGGCGAGCCGCGGGGCGGCCGTGGTGTGGTGTGTGGTATGGAAGGCCGGGTCGTGGAATGCGTGACACATCAAGCCGCAATATGTGCTCATGCAAGTATTGCGATTGCATGTTACCGCAAGACCGCCGGATATCCACGATTTCATAACCACAAATTTCAGACCGCCCCCTCCCCCGAGACCGCAAAAGTGTCCACGAAGTTCGATAGATGCACCAGGAAGGGATTCCAAGAACCATTTTGACCACGACAGGCTGTGGACAGGTTTGCTCTGTCCGGTCACGAATTTGTCGGATGGCACATGCATTTGTTTCAATTGCAGACAAGGGGACGAGTGGTCTAGGGGTAAGATGCTCGTCTCACAATCGAAAGGTTGTGGGTTCGAGTCTCACCTGTCGCTACTCTTCGCCCGCGACCGATCGGCGTGAGAGATTGGCGACGCTACATGACTCAACGGTCGACGTGTCGTAAAACCAATAACCAACCAACCAACCAATTGCAGACAACGCCCTGGTGCTGCCTGTGGCGTCTTTTGATACTGGGCATGTAGGTTGTAGGTGCCTTCAGTTCTCGGGGCCCGCTCCGGGGTGACGGTGGCGTCCCCAGAACGAATTAGCTCTTCTCTCGTGACTACGCTGCAAATGAGACGGTGTCAGCTGCATGGGTCCGGCAGGATCCCAGTCAGGTTCATCCATGCCGCCGGGCCCTCTGTCGCAGAGGCGAGGTTTGTTGCATTGAACTGTGTTGCGGTGGAATGTGTTGTAGGGCTTACACTGAGTTGATTGATACCATTTAATGGGAGTAGTATAAGAGTAACCCAACCCATACTCGTCATTTCATGTCTGATCGGCACTGGCCAATGAACGATTTCGTCCATTTCCCGGAGATTTAACGTGTGATCAGGATTCCGAATTTATCATATTTGGGTGGAAATCGGTATCCAGCTAGGAAATGTTTTCCATTCCTAGCTCCCAATGGCATGTATATTTCGTGCTCACATCTTTTTTCTTGCTCCTACCCTCAAAATATGCAACTTAAGACATCCAGTAATCAGGAAATGGAATATTGCAGATGTTTGTCGGTATCACTGATGTTCATTTGGAATACGTATCAGCTGGGTTTTAATCTGTTCTGAAATAATGTGTTCCACTTCGTGGTGCTTTCATTTTCCACTCATTCACTAAATTTCCACAAATGAATTTCAATATGACACCCCAACTGGTAATCGATTTTGGGACACCGCGTGGGGTACTATGTGGGCCCGGGCTTGTGCTTGTTGGTGCGTAATAAACCCTCCAGTTGATTTGACAAGACGTCGCCCATGGTTTGGCGGCAACAGTTGCGGCGTGCTGGAGCCGACATAGCTGACTAACTGAACCATCCGGCCACCGCCGACCGGCCGGCGGCTGCATCAGTGGCCGGCCGCAACTGGAGGGGCGAGCCTGCTGGGCTGAGGTGGGCGGGCTGGCGCGTCAGCCGCTGCGCTCGGACATCGCGCACCGTCGCGCTGCGGCGGGGTGTGCCGCTGGCGGTCGACTCTGAGCGGCCGCCGCGACAGCCGCCGCCCGTGGCCGAGACGGTGGGTGGGCCCGGCCAGCTGTCGCCGGCCCGATGTGGCTCAGTGGAGCGCACCTCTCGCGCTCGCCCCGCCGGTCATCGTGGCCGCCAGTCAGTGGTGTCGCAGCGCGTGCGACGGACGCGCCGCGCCGGTGCTGTCCACGCCGCCACCATCGCGCCGCCCACGCCGCCGCCGCCGCCGCCGTCGTCGTCGTCCAGTGATCCTCCTCACACGCGCGGACGCAGGTGTGGCGAGCGCGCCGCCAGCTCGACCTCGCTGCCGCCATGGATATCATGCACATCGACAGATGGGACTCGATGCTGGAGTTTATGTACGAGCTGCGACAGGAGGAATGCATCAGGAAGGTAAATGCCCCCGTCGCGGTGCGGGCGACACTGAGCTGATCCGCGCTTGGCGGCGCGGCGAATTCGGCGACAGAGCGGCGCGTTCGCCACGCGTATCGAGGGGACGGCACCGGTGCCGGGTGGACACGGCAGGGCCGCCGGCGCGCCTCCGGCTGCCACATGGGGACGACACAGCCGTCTGGGCGCGCGCCGGCCGGCAGACTGCGCGGCCGTGGACGTCCTGCCGTGTCGTGTCGTCTGTCGCCGGCGCGCCTCTGGACGGCTGCGGCCGCCACGAGGGGACGACACAGCCGTCTGGGCGCGCGCCGGCCGACTCTGCTCGGCCGTGGACGTCCTGCCGTGTCGTGTCGTCTGTCGCCGGCGCGCCTCTGGACGGCTGCAGCCGTGTCCGGCCGTCACGAGGGGACGACACAGCCGTGTCGTGTCGTCTGTCGCCGGCGCGCCTCTGGACGGCCGCAGCCGTGTCCGGCCGTCACGAGGGGACGACACAGCCGTGTCGTGTCGTCTGTCGCCGGCGCGCCTCTGGACGGCTGCAGCCGTGTCCGGCCGCCGCGGCGCACAGGCGTCGGAGAGCCGGCGGCAGGTGCTGGCGTTGCCGGTGCGCGGTGACGGTGACGGTGACGCCGTCCGGGCACATACACACAACACCAACGCGACGCCGGCGTGCCGTGACGCGCCGGGCCGACTCACCCACTCTCCCCCTCCCCCCACCCCCGGACGGGCGGTGATCACCCTGTTGCGGTACCGAGAACACGCTGTCGGCCATGTATATGGACGATTGTGCTGGGTATCGGTTATCTTGCGCTCTCCACAGAGCTGGGATTGGCTCTGCTGATTGTGGCTGTATAGTTAATCTGGCAGGGTAAGTGTTCGATGTTGGAGCAGTGTGGAGGAGCTATGCTGTGGCCGGCCTCAGGTTATGCTTTCGGATTGGCTGGTGCGCTATTTTTAGTACCCAGACAGTGTATGGATCCCCAGCGGAAATAATGAGTCGATTTTAAATTGACATGCAGATGGAATTGTCAAGCGATTTCATTTCACGATAAGCTGGGAACGGGATAGCAGACGACGCCCGTGCTGTACAAAGTATTTCTCCGACCTGTGTGTTATGCGGGGTGGAGGTAGCAATTACGGTTCTGTTCGATAATGTAGCAGACAACACTCGCTTCTCAATCGCCGGCCGGAATTGCATACCAACAGCTCCTGAACTAAGATTGTACTACGATTTTGATCGCAAACCACAAGTTTACAAGTGTGTCATTAGCACTGTTATTGGTGATACAAAAAGCGGTGCATGTAGACATCATTGCCGTTTTATGCTGTCCAGTGTGCACATCATTTCATCCGTGAAGATTTTGGACTCAAGTAAAATTGAGCATGGTAGGCGCTAATGGATCGTATGCCTTGTTTACATGGGAAATCGGAGGAAAATCGGATTATCAGTGGAAATAATTACCCCACGGGACGCCAGGTGCACCAAGGGCCAATTCGAATTTCGTTTGGATGATCCATTCCCGATTTGCCCGGGCGAAATACGGATAGCTTACGGATTATTGGAGTAGCCGACGCAGCCGCTACAAATGTGCAGCATGAAATATCAACAGATCCGTCTATGGCATTGGGTTGGTTGGTCCCGCGGATGTATCTTTATGGACAAACTGGCCACTACCGACCTGCGTTGGATTGGATCTGCTCAAGTAATTTAACTGATACTTTTTCGTGATGTTGCTGCCACGGCTCATTGCTCATCATATCCTTTTGAACATTTTGGACTTGGTCGTGGAGGCTCGTCGTGTCGTCCATTACGGGCTGACAGTCGGCAGCCATCCACGGCGCGGCGGCGCTCCGTGTTCCGCCACATTGCCGCGGCGCCGTTTGTCCACGCCGTTTGTCCACGCCGTTTGTCCACTCCGTTTGTCCACGCCGTTTGTCCACGCCGTTTGTCCACGCCGTGTGTCCACGCCGTGTGTCCACGCCGTGTGTCCACGCCGTGTGTCCACGCCGTTTGTCCACGCCGTGTGTCCACGCCGTGTGTCCACGCCATTTGTCCACGCCGACCGGTCCGCCACGCCGACTGTCGGGCACGGATGGGGATGTGGAGCGGCCGGCTCCGGCGTGTCGGTGTCGGGCGGCTGCCGGTGGACAGGCGGACATGGCGAGCGGCCAACTGGTGATCGGCTTACATCCGGGCACCTGCTCCGATCCGTCTCTGAGGGTGTGGGTGCATTTGTTATCCGCGCCGCGCCGATCGGCTTTCTCGCGAGCATTGACGCTGCGATGCGGCGCGGCGGCCGCCGGCGCCTCCGAGAGACTCGCATTGACCCCGCTCTGTGCCGGTCCGATGGGTCGCGGCGGCCGCCGGCGCCTCCGAGAGACTCGCATTGACCCCGCTCTGTGCCGGTCCGATGGGTCGCAGCGGCCGCCTGCGCCTCCGAGAGACGCGTGTAGACCCCGCTCTGTGCCGGTCCGATGGGTCGCGGCGGCCGCCGGCGCCTCCGAGAGACTCGCATTGACCCCGCTCTGTGCCGGTCCGATGGGTCGCAGCGGCCGCCTGCGCCTCCGAGAGACTCGCATTGACCCCGCTCTGTGCCGGTCCGATGGGTCGCAGCGGCCGCCGGCGCCTCCGAGAGACACGTGTAGACCCCGCTCTGTGCCGGTCCGATGGGTCGCAGCGGCCGCCTGCGCCTCCGACAGACGCATGTAGACCCCGCTCTGTGCCGGTCCGATGGGTCGCAGCGGCCGCCTGCGCCTCCGAGAGACTCGCATTGACCCCGCTCTGTGCCGGTCCGATGGGTCGCAGCGGCCGCCTGCGCCTCCGAGAGACTCGCATTGACCCCGCTCTGTGCCGGTCCGATGGGTCGCAGCGGCCGCCTGCGCCTCCGAGAGACTCGCATTGACCCCTCTCTGTGCCGGTCCGAAGGGTCGCAGCGGCCGCCGGCGCCTTCGAGAGACACGTGTAGACCCCGCTCTGTGCCGGTCCGATGGGTCGCAGCGGCCGCCTGCGCCTCCGAGAGACTCGCATTGACCCCGCTCTGTGCCGGTCCGATGGGTCGCAGCGGCCGCCGGCGCCTCCGAGAGACACGTGTAGACCCCGCTCTGTGCCGGTCCGATGGGTCGCAGCGGCCGCCTGCGCCTCCGACAGACGCATGTAGACCCCGCTCTGTGCCGGTCCGATGGGTCGCAGCGGCCGCCTGCGCCTCCGAGAGACTCGCATTGACCCCGCTCTGTGCCGGTCCGATGGGTCGCAGCGGCCGCCTGCGCCTCCGAGAGACTCGCATTGACCCCGCTCTGTGCCGGTCCGATGGGTCGCAGCGGCCGCCTGCGCCTCCGAGAGACTCGCATTGACCCCTCTCTGTGCCGGTCCGAAGGGTCGCAGCGGCCGCCGGCGCCTTCGAGAGACACGTGTAGACCCCGCTCTGTGCCGGTCCGATGGGTCGCAGCGGCCGCCTGCGCCTCCGAGAGACTCGCATTGACCCCGCTCTGTGCCGGTCCGATGGGTCGCAGCGGCCGCCGGCGCCTCCGAGAGACGCGTGTTGACCCCGCTCTGTGCCGGTCCGATGGGTCCGGCGGCCGCCGGCGCCTCCGAGAGACACGGAGACCCCGCTCTGTGCCGGTCCGATGGATCGCGCGGCCGCCGGCGCCTCCGAGAGAACCCGCTCTGTGCCGGTCCGATGGGTCGCGGCGGCCGCCGGCGCCTCCGAGAGACGCTGTAGACCTCTCTGTGCCGGTCCGATGGGTCGCGGCGGCCGCCGGCGCCTCCGAGAGACTCGCATTGACCCCGCTCTGTGCCGGTCCGATGGGTCGCAGCGGCCGCCTGCGCCTCCGAGAGACGCGTGTAGACCCCGCTCTGTGCCGGTCCGATGGGTCGCGGCGGCCGCCGGCGCCTCCGAGAGACGCGTGTTGACCCCGCTCTGTGCCGGTCCCACGGCCGGAAGCGGCGCGATCGCTTGCCGACCGGCAGCCACAGGCAGATGGGTCGCAGAGGAGACGGGGATAAGTCGCACGGCGTGGCGGACGTCCGTGAAGGTGGCGCCCCATCGGCCGGTTTGTTGTTTAGGCCGCAGAGCGCAGGTGGTGGTTGGATACGCGAATCTTCCCGGTGAAATGAACCGGGCGTGGGCCCATCAGTCTCGCTTATCTGTTTCAACAAGCGCTGCATGACCGACGCAGTCGATGCGCCCTTAAACTCGAACAACCAACCAACCAACCGTTTGCAACAGCCAACAACGGCGCAGCTGCTAGTAATTGTTTGAGGATGTATAGTTATTCACGAAGCCATACGGCTTCGTTAGCCGGTTTGGAGAATTGACAAATGTGACCTCGGTGGCCGCACGGTCTGAAATATCGCGTCTGTCTTAAAAACATTAAAGTAAATTGCACTTCAACCGTCTACCAGCAACTTGTACAGTGGCGCGCTTGTTACAAGACCGCATGCGACGGCTGCGCAGTTTAATTGGTATATATTATAATGTGGAAATCGCTGAATTACACGACTCGTGTTTTCACTGTGATGTGCGATCTACGCGATAATCCCCCCTTTCGTTGACAGGAAGCCTACGCGGCTACGTGGTCGCTCCAACTCGGCTTATAATTTGTTGACAATGTCTGAAAACTTTCCTTACATTTCAAAGGTCCCTCAAATTGCCAATTGAGGGATCATCGCTTCAACCACTGCCTTCCGAGGTCTTCGATGCATTTCATACTGGTCAACCTTACCATATTGGAAATTCTGGTGCCGAAAATGTAAGCGCACAGCGGCGTTGAAGAAGATTTCGTGATTTTTCTTCTCGCAAACTTTCGACTTTCTTAGTCGCAATGAAAAAGGCTACATTTTGTCAGTGTGACACAGCAGTAACACCATGAATTGGTTCTCGCTGCTAACGTTGTCCCCGTCGCGATATGTTCCACAAGAAGCGCGATGTCCTGTCACTGCTAAGATGTTCCCAGCATCCGGAGCTGTTTCCCAATGCCAGCTAGCAAGATATGATATGTAGTGGTGTGTGTGTGCTCTGGCCGCGTAATCCGCCGTGAAAGCGCAGCCGGCGCTTGGGCGTTGCTGCCCTCGTGGTGGCATCAGTAATGGAAGAGCCGACGGAGATGCCGATCATTGGCAATGTCAATGTCAACATGGCGGCAGGTTTGACGGTCGTGACAGTGGAGCTTACGTTGTGGTTGGGTGTGCCTTTAGCGGCAACACGTGATGGGCGCTGTATAACCAATGCAGTTGATGCGCCTTAAAACCCTAATAACCCTAATAACCCTAATAACCAACCAGTGGCAACGCGTGCCATAAAAAGAGCGTGCTTACATATGCTTTATCTATCCTTTTCACATGAACGGAAGAAAGGCTTCGATGTGCTGGTGGTTATTTTGCCATGAATTTAATCGCTCTTCAGATAATGCAGTTCTTCAATCCACAAGGGCTGCGTGTAACCTTTTGAATCCAAGATTGTCAATTCATATCTGACAACAGTGGTCTTTCGGTGTTGTTTTGTCCGTGGAGGGATCTTCCCATAACTCAGGGTGAATAATCTGTTGTTTTGTCTGTGTGGAGGAATCTTCCCAACACTGAGCTTGAATAATATCTTCAAAGTCGTGAACCATGGGACGTAGCCGACCTAATTCTACGCCAAATGTAGTCCGAAAGTTTTGTTTCGTGGTGGATTTTTTGCAGGCTGACCTCGATGCCGTAGAATGACCGTGACCTATGACCTCGTCAATCACAAACTAGAGTTTCTCGACCCCCGAACTATCCTGAAAGTGTCGTGTCGATACCCAACTTTTCTGAGATTAGAGACCCCTCATCTGTGCTTGTTAACGCTCGTCGGGCCGGCGGCAAATTCACCTTCGCCGGGCAGGGATTCTTTCCCCCCCCCCTCGAATTGAGTTCCGACCTACGTAACCTAGGATAAAATGCAAAACACTGTTAAAATGTCATGGTCACGAAGAGCCCAAAACATACCTTAAGCTTGTGTTTTGACGGATAATAAGGTCATTAGGTGTCATCTTACGTAATTTTTAAAAGGAAGTTTAACCCGAAGTCTTGCTAGGGTGGCTTTATAGACCAGGATCTATGCTGAGCAGAGCTCGTTGCGTGAACCCTGCCCCCATCACCCAATCCTGGAATTCCAGTGCAACGGCAGAATTTTGACTGAGAGCTTAACGTGCCGTCATTGCACGGACACAGCCACCCTGATGCCGTGTCCTGGGCCATATCTGGCCGGTTGCCAACTGACCCCACTAGCCAGGGAGGGACATTTGGTCAATTTGGTATACGGACCTTGACTGAAATCCCTGGAAATGTTTTTTTTTCAGTCTAAGTTTTTTTCGGCATTGTTTCTCAAGAACTAGATGAATGAATATATGTTTGTTGAGCATAGTAAAAAATCACATCAGAACAGGGAAGATAAGGTCGGTTCAGAATCAGGCTTGACACCAGCTGCCGAGCTATGCATGCTAAAGATACAGAAAACGTCATTGGCAAGCCAATGTAGCCTAGAGCTCATATCACAGCTTGTTTCTTCACTTTTGGCCATGCTGAGGTCCTTTAAGGTGATAATAGGTCAACACAGGGACATAACCTTTATCTTGGGTAATTGCCTGGAATATATGAATGTGGCTCGGGTTCTTGCAACATAACTATTAAACCAAAATGAGTACATCTGTTTTATATATAAAACGTTCAGGTCAAGCCGGGCCACGCCGCATGATCAGGCCAGGTAAGTTCAAGCTTCAATACCCCCGGTACGTTATCTTTGGAGTACAACAAATGTGTTCCCAAGAAGAACTGATGTGATACTGAACCATCTATGGAAGCTACGCAGCATTTAACCTAGTGACGTGACGCCGGATTACGCTGGGACAACATATATTATTGATATGACGATCACCTCACTCTTCGCCTAAGTGTGCACAGTTCGAGAAGTAACTCCTTCGAAAGGTCAAATCACGACAAATAAGATACGATTGCACGAGGTCAGGTCATCTCAGGTCATTAGTTCCCTGCCGGATGTCATTTTTGCACGACAGATGGCGCTGATACCGCATTTAAATATGGCCTTACGAGGAACAGCAGCATTCTATGTAAAATCACATTATAACATTGACCTTTACATAGTTTAAACGCATATATCATACTCTATAGCATACTCTTTATATAGCATACTCTTTATCATTTTCCGCATGAGAAATGACCACAAATTCAGTTTTCCAGACTCAATACTGTAAAAACAAATTCGGAAATTTACCGACTTCCGGCCAGTAACCTTTACTTTGACAACAGTTCCAAGATAGCAATGATGTTTGTCTTGATGAAAGAACAGCATGATATAAGTTCCGTGTTGATATGTTGCAATTACTCCGAATGGCGCCACTTTGAAGATTTTGGAACATTGCTCTCTTTGACCCGTCCCAGGTACATGACCTGTGATGGGCGCGAATGATCAATTCTGGTCGAAGCGCCCTAAAGCCCAAATAACTAACTAACTACATGACCTGTGACGACCCTGACCTGAAATTTTTACTAGATATATAAAACCGATGTACGACGGTTACAACTCCCGGAAATACAGCAGCAGTGAGATATGCTTGGACGTTTTCGCTTCACAGAAAGGTCACCCGACTCGCAGCGTGCCACCGTGCGCCTAGAAATTCGCCATGATGCCGATAAAACGTTCCTTGCCTTGGTGCCGCGACTGCGAATTAATCAGGACATCGGCAGGTGATCTCGGCGATAATTTTTTTATCGTGCTAGTAGCGAATTGTACCACGAATTACTTAGGGATGGGATATCAATACATGGCCGTGTTCTACCGTGTGAGGTATTTCGGGCTACATGGGCCCGAACTATAGCCTGACAACTGAAACTCTTAACAGACATACTGATATATGACCTATGCAGTCGACGCGCCCCTAAACTACACACAATGCCATATATGCTGCAGGTGTTGAGTGTCCCCATACCCTCCGCTACCAGTGTCAACCGCTTCGTGGCTTTGAAATTACAATTACTTGCATGCACTTATGTAACAACTCCCGGCGATTCCCAACAAAACGGTTCAACTTGTTCTCGTAGGAAAGCGAAAACAGTCCTGACCAGAATTCAGCCCAATCGATTGTCTGGCCATCGCAGTCTGGCCGCCACAGGTTCAACTAGCGACTGAGTGAACACACCCCGACGGGGGAATCTGTGCTCCCGCGCTTGGGGCCACTGGTTCTGTACGTCGGATGTCGGTCTGCGGTCGGCCGACTGTGACGCCTCAGTTGGCACGAGTGCACCCGAACTCTGCCGTTCAGCAGCCATTGCCACGTGATCACGGCTAGCTAGACCCGACTCTTCTGAGTGTCGTGCCGATCCGCTCAGTTGGCACGAGTGCACCCGAACTCTGCCGTTCAGCAGCCATTGCCACGTGATCACGGCTAGCTAGACCCGACTCTTCTGAGTGTCGTGCCGATCCGCCGGCGTCGGCACATCATGACTTTTCAGTAAACGTGGATGCCAGCGGGTCAGTATCGACAAGATGAATGACCACATAGCTGATGTCTGTGCGCACATCGGCGATTTATGTGCACTGCTGTAGTCTATTTCCGGACACGTGGGTAGTTCGGGGTGGTGTAGTTCCCCTCTGGTAGACGTGGATATCTGTCGAATTTCACCCACAACGAGACTGAGGTGATTGTGATCGTGCCACGGCAGCTAGGCGGCGATGCTGACGAGTTCCTCCCGCAGACAGACAGTGTGACAGTGACAAGCGTGACGGTCCGCACAGACAAGCAGTGACTGTAGCTGCCGTTTCTTCTCACAGATAGACAAGGATGGCAACGGCTACATCGATCTGTCGGAGCTCAAGTCGGCACTGGACCTGGTCGGCTTCAAGATCCCGCAGTGGCAAGTCCGGCAGATGATAGATCAGTACGATCGCAGCCATAAGGACGGCAAGCTGTCCTTCATCGAGTTCCAGGGCGTGAGTTGTGAAGGAGACTGTGGTGGGGTTGTCTCTGTATCCAGTTCCAAAGCACAAGTGCTTGAGAATGTCAGAATGACATGTGCGATATATTTTAAAATGTGTAGCATGAATGTGAGCCTAGCAAACGTTATTTGCAGCATCGGCTAAGTAGAAAAGTCACTATTTGTTTCGGTAATTATTATAAAGGTGTTGCGCCTGGCCAGGCAGCCTCCATAGATGGATGTACATTAAAAACATTGAGTGGAGGAATTTATAATGCACAAAAAGTGAAGGTGTTTGTTTTCACAAGCAAATTTGTACAAGTTGGTGGTGGCGGCGCGCGCTAAGGGCACGATCCCGATTACCTTTCACAATGAAGATACTCTTGACCTTAGCAGCAAATGTTTTCCGTGGCACGGCTGTTTGATCAATTACCTTTCGGGTGCGTTGCTGGTTTTACAGACTGGGCAATACCTCAACCTTGTCTTATTGTCATGGTTTGTGGGTGTTTCTTTTTAGCCAGCCCCGTCCCAATTTGCGCTTGTTAATGCGCCTGGGTCCGACATGGAACAGATCATCTCATTGAAAAGTCATTGGTTGACGGGTGTGTCGGATTTCTCCGCGGTTATCCTGATTGCCAATCATCTGTTGGTTGGTGGTCGGTGACTCACTGCACGTTTCGTTCGTTAACTTGGGGTGCCGGTAGTGTAGCAGTTGATACGTGTGTTTGGAAACCAAAATGTCGCGTGTGTCACTCATTGACAGCGCACGCTTCCGTTGTCTCCACTGCCATTTGGCGGGTGAAAATGTCTACATTATGCAGCAAAACCAGTTGGATTTGTCGTAACAGCATCCATGCTTCTTCTTCACTTTGTTGACTCGAGCAATGTCTGGTACTATTCGTCATCAAAAGATGTTCTTGCCTCGTAGCGTGTCTCGCTTCCGTACTGGCAAAGATAAACAAACATGCACAATATACAACTATGGTCAGGTACAGTGTAGCGTGCCTGTTGGACCCACCTAGATCAATGGAGTGCGCAGTCCGTGGTACACGCCACTACTTATGTGACACGATGAAATTGTACCTCGGAGACTCCATAGAGCTTCGGGATCTGTTTAGAGTAAGGCCACACTTGTGGACCTAATCGTGCGGTCCAGCAACAAGACGAACCCTTCGCATGATTGCTGCCATCTGGGGCAGGATCCCGTCACGAAAAGTCTGCTCGCGGTCGTCCTTGAACCGGAGACCTCCCATTCTCGAAGCGGACTATTGACACGACAAGCGATACTGACCACTGGCACCACCCATCGGTGCCCCGGCGCGGGCACCTCGTCAGACTGTGGGCATGCCACCCGCTTCCCTTGGGAGCGGGATAGTCGGGACAAGCATGTGGTCTCGTGTGTCTGTTGTCGAGTGTACCGCAAGGGTAGCGTGACGGACAGGGGCAGGTGGTGTGCGGACGAGAACGCAAGGGAGGGGCTGTTAACGGTTGTTCTGTGCTGCACCGACGCCGTTTTTCCTCACCTTGGGGACGACCTCATCTTCATGTATAAGGAGCTTTGTGGCTGCCTGAACTTCACATACATGCCTGATGGTGGTTCTAGCATCATGTTTCAGAACAATGTAGGCCTTAATTTCAGCGAACCGGAACTCTAAGTCATATTGGCGGATCCCATTCACCCCTTGTTAATGTTTGATGACCGTAGGTGGTCTCGTTCTCACGTCTGAAAACTTTTGTAACTTGTCAGAAGCCGGCAGGCAATACTGTTTGCCGTCTTGCTGCCCGGTATTACCTGCGATAGCCCCGACGACCTCGATAACTTGTCCGGCGATCTCAGTAGCCCCACCACCTCGTCTTGCAAACGTGATGACCTCAGCGCATTTGACGAACCTTCTCACCGACCTTGTATAACGACCCTGGTGGCTCGAGACTCACCTCGTTTGAAGAACTACTGTGACAACTACGTCACTATGTTTGACGACTCTGCTGTTCTCACTGCATCTTCTGGAAGCCTGATGACCTTGCCATGATCTTTGCGGACTCTGATGACCTTTTGTCATTTCTGACGACCCTGCCGACTTTGGCACCACGTCTGAAAACCTGCGACCTCAGCATTGCTCGTGTTGACCTTGATAACCTCACTAGCTCGTCTGTCAACGTGATGACCTCAGCACCCCTTCTGAGGACCTTGGCCACAGCCTCAGTCACTCCCTCCCCCTGTTTGGTAAGCCGGTTGGCATGTCAGGCGTGTAATCCTTTGCCGGGAAGCCCTGTCGGTGACCCTCGGAGTCGCCCGCCGGAGACGCTCATTTAGCGCGTTGAACCTCGCCGCGTATTGTCCTGGGCGGATATCGCGGTCACCCTTGTGGTGGTACAGGATACGTCGGTGTCACGTGCACTGGGCCGACTTGTGGTGAGTGCTGATAGCTGCATTTGCGGTGCACGTGCTGCGTTATCCGTGTCCCTCACTTGTTGAAGAGTGTTGCATTGTTTGAAGAGCTAAGCTAACTGGTCAATGCAAGGTCGACTTCTGATCGATATTATTTTGGCTCAGTATTAGCGAATGGCCCAAGATGTCTTGTTTTTCTCTCCCTTGCTAAACGCAAGAGTGGAAATGTGCCAGTGGCCAGTGGCAGAGAGCAGAAAGGATCGCGTGCGCGAACCTTGTGCTACATGCCTCGTTGCAGCATCAGCGCACCAATGCTTGCGGACACACACGCGGTCGAAGTGCAGCAAGGTGCCGAGGTGCAGCAAGGTGCCGCTCACTTTCCCACCCGACGCAGAGTAGTAACGAGTCCAAATGTCCTGGAAGACTGGGCTTGACGGGTGAAACGTTCTCTATGCCAATTGGCTGCTTGAAATGTGTCGAAAGTGAAGTGCTGCGCCTCATCACACACTTCGACAAACGTTACAGTGGGATGACTTCTTTTGTTTTGTTTCTTGCCATATCCTGTAGTGGGATATCAAAGTCGTCCTCTGTCATATTTATCAACCTTGCTCTTCCGATACACACCGGGTATGGTGAACAATAGGATACACCAGCATGTGAACACCGCATGCCTGTTGAGTATGTAGGCGGTGGGACACTCCGCCTATATCGGTGTGTATGTGGTCCATACTCTTGCACCGTACAGGTCGTCTATTTTCACTTAGTTAGTTAGTTATTTGGGCTTCAGGGCGCATCGACTGCATTTGTCATTTAGCTATTTTAACTTAGCAACTCACGATTGCTGCAATGTTTTTGAACACAAGCGTAAAGCAGTGGATCTAAAACTAAATTGGATGGAGAGATCAGTAAGTTGAAGCTTTGTGAGGGTGTGCTTTCTTTGTCGTGATGTACTTAATTTTCTTGCACTACAGTGATTCGGCACATTAAGATAGCGGTTGCGAGTGTACTATGTTTTTGTGTGTAGTTGTTATTGCAATGGCTGCTCCAGACTAGCTGAATTGGCCGAATGTGATTGATATAGCCATGCAGTCCTATCGATCTACCGAACAGATAGCACGGCACAGATAGTCTGAGGATGACGGCATTGACAATGTGCGAATGTTTTTCAACAAAATATGTTGGGTTCACTTCAGTACCTGTTCAGTAATAATTAATGTCCGTCCATCTTATAAAGAAGTATGATAATGGTCGACCAGTCCGTTTCTTTCAACGACGAAAAACGAACCTGAACCGATTCAGCATTTCCTGCCAGGTTCGACTGCCGGATGGCTAACACAGTTGTTCTGGTTTTAAGACTCCTGTACAGCAGGCCGAGAGGATTCCTCATGAATCAGCATGAATATACTTGTGATAATGTGTGCACTGTTTGTCATGCTGGCATAGATGACCTTCAGTTTCTTGAGAACAAAAAACATCGTTAATGCACTGTCGCAGTCGAAGCTACTTTATGTCTGTGTCTCCTCAGCTCTGTGTCGACCTCAAGTCCAAGGATGTGGCGACCACGTTCAAGAAGGTGGTGTCCAAGCGGGAGAACCTGGAGACACTGGGCGGCATGTCACACGCATCGTCAGAAGGTGAGAGTGCCGGCATCTGGCTGATATCTGATCTTGTCATCTTCCTCAGATCGGGGCCGCCTAATTCACAGTCACAATTTTTGTTTTTGCCCCTGTCGTTTACCCTACCTTGACCGCTAGATCAGCCTCTTGTCTCCGTCAAGACCTCGACATTTGTTCTCGATATGAAAACTGTGGGTTTCCATCTCTGCAGTTGTATTTGCATCTCTTTGTCACCATTCTCGTTCGTTTCCCAGTCTCCGTCTCCGCACGTATCCTCGCGCAGCCGCTGCGTCCTGTGTGAAGAGAGGTCGTGAGAGATGTACTGTGTGGTCTCATGTCACAAATAGTCGGTGACGTGTGTACGGTGTCGACTGTCGGAGGCAGTTTGTGACCGGTGTATGGTGACGTGTGTGCGGTGTTGACTGTCGGAGGCAGTTTGTGACCGGTGTATGGTGACGTGTGTGCGGTGTTGACTGTCGGAAGCAGTTTGTGACCGGCGTATGGTGACGTGTGGCCCGGATGTTTCGCGCGAGGAGCGTCGAATGGGTGAAGGTGGGGCTGAGGTGGGCGGCAGCCCCAGCAGACCGCGGCGGCGCTGCCGACTCAAACGGCGCCCTGTCAGTGACACGTCGGCACTCGGTCCAACACCCGTCAGACAGGTCTGTTTTCCGACACGCCCCAGGCTTTCCTCGGCGCCACACGCTGGGCTCGCCTTTTTAGTCGCCGCTGGAGCACGTACGCCGCCATTGAAGCCCAATGCACGGCTGCCCGGCTATCGGTGTCGTTCAATGCAAACAGGGCGAGCGGGAGGGTGCCGACGGCGAAATATACAGAGGTGGAGGAGTCGGGCCTAACGCCACCCGGTGTCTTTCGCGCGTGCTATCAGTAAGGAGGCTTGTCTTGTTGCTTGCCAACTGTCGAACCTCAGTGGAACCGGTTTCTCGAGATTCCTCGGAGGCCGGTGGAGCTGCCAAACTTGGCAGCCCTGTCAGGCATGACTGCATTCAATCGCGGCCCAATGAGGTGATATATGGCGAGTTGTCTGACGACCTGACGTGCACTTATTGGCTTGTGGTACAAGCTATGTGGCCCCAGAGACGTGGGGGCACTATTGCAGTGCTTGGTGGTGGGAGGAGGCGGATGGGCGGACGCCGCTTCGAAATCGTTTCTTCATGTAATACCATCCTACGCAACGATGACTTAACATAACCGCGTCGCCGTACGACCCCAGAATCAATCAATCGTGTAGCGCCGAAGGGTTAATTGTAGCAAATGTACAAAGTTAGGCATATTGGTGGCAGCTACCCCCACCCCATCCCTGTTGGTTCGTCTTAGCAACTGCAAGTTGTGGTGTGCTATCTCCCAGCTGTGTGCGAGTATCCGGCCGAACTGACAGCGGTGTGTGCTCAACCTTACTATGCCAATATCTTGGTTGCTGTGCTGCATCATGTGAACTTGTTCAGGATGTAACTACGTTATCATTTAAGGTCAGCGTCGCCGTCGCTAAATCCATCTGCTGTTGGATTGACCCAGAGCCCGACCCATGCAAAACAGCTGGCTGATGGTCCGGTCGGTAATCGGACTGAAATTTTGGCTATATCGAACGGCATCGTCAGTCCTTTGCTATTTGACTCGGAATAATTCGGAAGCAAGCAGTTCAGCGGAACTCGACCGCATTCAAATCAGTCGTTGCCAGCCGGATGTAAGGAACGATTTCGGTCGAAATCACAATCGACAGGTTGGCGGTTCTAAATATCCACATCGCTCTGTTTTGTTTTGCCCGGCGTGCGTCGAGCGGGCGTCGAGACCCGAGCCGGTTGGCTGTTCACGCGCACGGCGCGGAGACCTGCCGGCTCGTGTGGCCTGGGCCTGGTGCCGGCGGCGGTAGTGCACCTGGTAAGGGCTGTCGTCCACCCAGTGTTCGGTGCTCGCGACTGGTGGCGCCACGCCAGACCCGAGCCGTGCTATCTGCTCGGGACCCGAGACTGCTATCTTGTCGGGCGGAAGTGTCGCGGCGCCGGCCAGTAGCCGGCCGACAGCAGGCGCGGCCTGACCAGGCCCAGGCGACGCTTCACCAATCCTTCCCACGTGTCGTCCGGCGAGCCAAACCGCAGCTGGGTGGTGTCACTGGCGTGACCTTAGCCCGTGACCTGGCGTTATGCGGTCAAGCGCGTGGACAGGGCGTGCCGCGAGTAAGCTGTGAAATTGATTTACTGCTTGCAATCCTGCTCCGACTAGTGTCTGTTTAGCGGTGCTAACATGCGACTGGCGAGCTAATGTCATGCTGATTGCGCGTTGCCGAGCTGGTTGAGACGCAGCAATAGCTGGCGATCAGGCGACTTGCGGTACCCCCCCCCCCCCTCACTAAGTGAAGGCATTTGTTTGATTGATGCATCACTCTACACGGTATAGAGTGGTGAAAGACCGAGAAGGTCGTTTGCAACAGTTGAACTACGCGGTGACCGATGGTTCAACTGCGCCTCAACTGGTGTAGCTTTTGCCGTTGACGTGCTCGTGAACCAAGCTATGCTGCAAAATATCAGGTGTTAAGTATCATTAGGTAACCTTTTGGTCACGCCGTCACCTTTCATGCCGGCGTGTTAGGCGGCGCATCCGTCTCCAGTTCGTTCGCGTGTTAACGAGTCCGCGTGTTCAGAGGGCTGACGCGTTTCATGTCTGCCACTTTCGTTCACTGCTCAATGGGCTCGGAGAGTTCATAATCAGCGGAGGACGTTCCTTGTTTGGTGCAGCTGGTGACCGAGCGATACCGCAGGAGGAAAGGGGAGGTTATGTTTGTTGCTGTCACGAGCTATGTGCCATACACCGTCCCGCAGCTGTGTTGTAGCCTGCTCTGTGACCTGACCTGGCCTGCCGTAATTTGACTGCACGATATGGGCTGTGGTCTGCACACACACTCGTCCCGGACTCGTTTCAGCTATGTCCGGTGATATTCACCGTGTGGTCAGTTGATAACTACGCGTTCTTCGTGACCTAGCAATATCGAATTCGGTGATCTTCTCATGGACCTTCCCATGACCGTCACTAGATTTGTCCGTGCCCTTCCGTTGACTTCCTTGCGACCTTTCATGAACCAATCCGTTATTTTTATCATGGTTGCCCCGAGACCACTACGACGCTTGGTCCACCTCCGGAGCCTCCGTACCCACCTGGGACTAGTTCTGTGATGTTTTGGCGACGTCACCGTGTCCCACGCGCTGGACCGGTGATTTGGGCGTCGTTGTCACCGCAGCTGTCGGTGCCGTTACCGACGACTGCGGTACCAATTTGTCATGGCTGAGTTACCGCCTCCCCAGCAATGCAGGTCTGTCGCCCCATTGTTGTGCATAGGTGTGACCCTAAGCACACACGCATGCTGATACGCTCACACGCACACACGCATACACGCACACACATACACGTACACACATACACGCACACACACGCACACAATCAGGTGTGATACCCGCATGAATGTGTGATACCGTGAATCCAAATCGGGATGTACCCTCCGGTTGTCCCTCCCCTGAAAGTGTGTTTTATGAGGGCGAGCGTAGTGGTTAAAGAGGGAGTGGAGGCATAAGGAGCTATCAGCCCCACCTGATAGGCGTGGCGTCGTCCTTGATGGTGGCGCCGCCACCCTTATCTTAGAAGCTTTTAACTCCGCCGAGAGCGTGCCGCACCCCCACCCCACCCCCAGCTCCCTCCCTCCCTCTCTCCCTCGCTTCGCTGTGGGAAGCGTCCGCCGGTTGGCCACGCTGGACGATGCCGGCTCGGCTGCAGAGGCGTCGCTCACCCAGCTGTGCGGTGGCCGACCGGCCTGAGTACTAGCTACCGGGCCGGCGGAAGATCGTCGAAACGCTAAAATGCAGGCGATCCTCCAGTGCGGCAAATAACTGGTCAACGCCATTTATGTGTCGTGGTGCGCTCTCGAGGGGGCGACAACGGTGCCTGTCATATCCGGGCGGGTGTCGTCCGCGGCACGGGCCTTGTTTAGGCTCCATCGCGACAGCAATTTCCCCCGGGGCGAATGTTGATGGGGAGAGAGCCAGACACAAGGACAGAGAAAGAGAGTGAGACAGAAAGAGAGAGAGAGGGGAGAGATAGGGAGATGGGAAGGTGGAGTAATATAAGGAGAGAGAGAGAGAGAGGGAGAGGGAGAGACAGAGACAGAGACAGAGACAGAGACAGAGACAGAGACAGAGACAGAGACAGAGACAGAGACAGAGACAGAGACAGAGACAGAGACAGAGACAGAGATATAGATATAGATGGAGAGATATAGATATAGATGGAGAGATATAGATATAGATGGAGAGATATAGATATAGATGGAGAGATATAGATATAGATGGAGAGATATAGATATAGATGGAGAGATATAGATAGGGAGAGATATAGATAGGGAGAGATATAGATAGGGAGAGATATAGATAGTGAGAGATATAGATAGAGAGATAGGGAGAGATATAGATAGAGAGATTGGAAGGGAGATAGGGATGAATTAGGGCGCTCCAGCACTACCGCACAGGTGGTGCTGGTGCTCGTTACGTTTAGCGGGGCATTGCGCCACGCTACACAGTTCGATCTGCCTCTACGGCATCTGTCGCTTCAGCAGCTCGGGACCAGGACTGACAGCGAGACCCATATATTTCCGCCACTACTTTCGCTCGGAGTCAAACGAGAGAAAAGCTGGTCACTGAACCGTTAAACGAATCGTGCCATTAGTAGTTCATTTTACATTTACAGTCGTTGGCAGCTCTCGATCTGTTATCTTATCTAGAAGACTGAGCGCAACGGCTAAGGGCTGCATGTTCAGCGCAGCTAGAATGTGCATCGTGATAACCACCTGTCCGGGCTGGCATCCTGCCGGCATGCGGACGCGATGTGCGGTTAATCGTGAGTAGGGTTGGATTTGTGCTATGTTATCCTTGACGTGAAGACGAAGATTTGGGAAATCAAATACGGATATATTTTCTTCTTTAAAGCTGTGGCACTATAATCTCAGCTTGACTTTGCAGTCAATCTTGAGCACTTGATCACAGACCAGCTCCTTGTCAAACAGCACCATTCAACCTTCAAATAAGAAAAAAATGAGAAGATGATTTGCTGGAGAGGATAATGTTTTGGATGGCAAAAATCCAGGAACAGCCTTTTTTCCAACCGTGATCGTGAGCCATCTGGAGTGACCATGTCGTCTGACCACCGCCTTGTTGCAGGCACGACGCACTCTGTGCGACTTGAAGAGCAGATCGCCTTCTCCGACTGGATCAATTCCAACCTGGGCCACGACCCTGACCTATCGCACATCCTGCCCATCGACCCAGAGGGCAAGACGCTCTACGACAAGGTCCGCGACGGCATCCTACTCTGGTGAGTTGTGTAGTCCGCTCAGCGCCGAGTCGTGAGGACAAGATGCTCTACGACAAGGTCTGCGACGGCGGCATCCTACTCTGGTGAGTTGTGTAGTCCGCTCAGCGCCGAGTCGTGAGGACAAGACGCTCTACGACAAGGTCCGCGACGGCATCCTACTCTAGTGAGTTGCGTAGTCCGCGACGACATCCTATGGGCGCTAAATGACCAAACCTGGTCCATGCGCCCTAAAACTCAAATAACCAACCACGACGACATCCTACTCGGGTGAGTTGTGTGGTCCGTTCGGCGCTGAGTCGTGTGGCCACCATGCGGCGCCGTGCCGCGCCAACTTGGTGCAGGCGCGTGATGGTGCAGGCTGGTGGAGTTCGGCAACTGTGAAGAGACGCTGCTGCAGTGTTTTCGGAGCGAAAGACGAGCAGAGTTGCTGTCATGTGTGGCGCAGCCAACGTGTCATGCAGCTCATTTCCGTATTGCTCCAAGGTCGCGGGTCTTTCATGTGTGTCACGAGTATAACTTGCGTAGTGGGCGAACTAACCGGCGATCCCCTTCCTCACCATACGGACTGTGGCCGATGGAACTCCGGTTGTGAAGAAAATGCGTTGACTCTACTTTCACATCCGATCTAGTATGGTGCCGATTTGCAGAGCAGTATACATTAGCTGAGCCTCCACATTGGCTTGCCGGTGTCCGGGATTATCGGTCCAGTGTCTCTGCCTGCACGGCGGGCAGGCACTGGAGCGAGAGCCAGGACTCCAGCCCGAGGCGACACCGCTCGACAACGGGAGGGGCAGGAAGGCCTCAATCGTCGGGATTCCGTCAACCTCAGAGATGAGCCGAGGGACACGCGGAATTCCGATAAAAGGAAGCGAACCAAGGGACTAGTAGCCTACGTACGGATTGAGTCCGATTTAGGGCAGGTGGCTACGGGTTCAGCTGATGGATGAGATCGGTTAAAGTACGAATGAGGACTACTGAGAGTGGGGAAACACCTCGGTGCCTTCACATCCCTTTTCGGGGCGACCGCGCTAATCCGATGGGGCGCCAATCACTGGTCAGCCGAGTAGCGATGGCTGATACCACTGTGGGGATAGCTGGCTTTGCTTCCGTTTGTCTCTGCCTCTTGATTATACTTTTGACTTCGTAGAACTAGCCTACGCCTGTATTTTCGTTCCCGGCAGTAATGGCGGCTTCCTATGGCGTAAGCCGCTGATTATCTGGTAGCATAGCTTGACAGGTATTCTTGAAGTGTGAATGACTAATTTAATGCACTGGCTCACCTCGCCTGTTGTCAACAACGTTGATTACGTAGGCTATTTTATGGTGGTCACCATATCTCCGAATTGTTTGTTTTGCTCTTTAAACCTGGGACAGTCCAATGTAGCCATCAGCTTCTTCAATACCGTTCCGGTCTCTGGCAGTGTATCCCGGCGACGACGTGTCCTCAATGTTATCTAGTGCACTGTCGGCCGTATGTGCTGTCATGCTGACTGTGCGCTAGATACAGATAGCAAGTCGCCGGCAGTGTCTTCCGACTCACCTGTGCTTTACCGACTGCACGTGATGTTCCGTCCTGTGACATCACCATAGGGCAGTGCGGTGTTTGGCCGTGTGGTCGAATGACCTCTTCCGCACCCTGCCGAGAGCGATGGCGGCGTCCGATTTGGAAGCGGCGCTCTTCGAGACTATGAGTGCGCTCGTATTCGGCCATGCCAAAATCGAATCTACCGGCTGTCTGTGGGATCTTGTTTCCTGCGTTCGCAGCGCCCATGGGTCTGCGTCATTGCGCCAGTCTTGGTTTGCTGTGAAATATTTGGAGGCGTGTAGGCATCAAACTTCCTCAAGGCCATTTGGACCAGGGGTAGATACAGGGGACACTTGGAGCATGTGCCCCCACCCATGGCGTCTCTACGGACGAGAAAGCGTCCCGTACCCTCGACGGATTTATCTGCCAAAGGTACCTCTTTCAGAGGAAAATGGGTCCTTTTGAGACGAAAAGGCGCCCCTCAGTATGCATGAGCTCATCCTTCCCGCTCGGCGAATTTTCCGCCGAAAGCGCCCTTCCGAGAAAATGTGCACCCCCATTAGCTAATTCACGGAGAGTCAGGACCTAATCTATCACCATCAATACAAACTACTTGCCTTTAATTTGACAAAAACAGCAGTAACGAAATGGCTCTTACCGAAATGGCTCTGGCAGATCCAGGTTCATGTTCACGCGTGGCCTGAATCTCCGTGGCCTTCGTCGCCTCCTATTTTCAACATCCATGCTTAATAGTCAGCTTGTTTTAATGTCCATACTGCTCATATAGAACTACTTGACAGAGAATGACTTGGCAGAGTCTCTCTCTCAAATATAATCATTTGATAATCTCAGATCAGAGAAACATTTACCATGGATGGGGCAGAGTAAACTTTGATAGTAAGTTCTGCTTCACTTTTACTACAAGTTGTAGTCGTAGTTGTAAGTAGTAACTTTTATGAAACAGCCTGTCTGAATTTAGCCCAGGATGGCAGTAAGTAGTAAGTAGTAGATTTGAAGTAGTAAATTACAATTGTAGATTTTGTTTTATGAAACATAATTGTACTATTTCCTACCAACTACTTACACCGAAATTTTGCTTTATGAAACATGCTACAGTAGCCTGTTCCCACCAAGCAAACTGATGGTGAATCTACGTGGCGTTCCATAGATTCTCGGTCGTCCGGGCGGCTTCGAACGGCCAAGGGCAAGGGATCCTTGGAACGTCGAGTAAATTGTTATATAATATTTGTCATCCGGGCGGCTGCGAACACATGTTCGGTATATTTCGTGATCACGAAGGATTCCGACAAGTATTGCTTGCGTGGCAAAATCCCTAATAATTAGTCCTGAACTTTCAGCCGGGTAGGATGCAAAATTGATAAATTCGTATAATTTATGTGCGTGAGTCATGAGCATGGAGAGTTCGACGACTTTCGATTCACCGGCATGCTGGTCCCGTAGTCGTCGCAGTGTCAGTTGTTTGTTGTCCCTGTTGGCCAGGTGCTTGAGAAACTCCATGGTGTCTGGGACAGGGTCCTGCAGCCACTATGTGGTCTGCAGGAATTGATTCTCGGCAACACCTTTACTGGTCAGCAGGAATTGATGCCCTGTGTTGCGATATTTGGCTGCTACCTGTATTGGTGGGACCAATACCATATTCCTAGATACTTTTGCCCTCATCGAATGCAAGTATGTCGATGTTTTCTTGCTGCAAACGGAACGCAAACCTGATGCACCAAAGCTATACCAGGCTTGCTTTGACCACTTGGTGAATACGTCCAACGTATGCTCCCCGTCCGCCAAACCCGAATACGCTCCCGCCGTCTGCGCTCTGGTATCACCATCTGGCGTTCACTGCTGTTGTGTAGTACAACATCAAGTCAAATGTCCTGTGGCTGGTGCGCCCACTTGGTTCTGTCCTGTTGGTAAGCCAGCAATTAGCCAAACGCACCCGGTCCTAAGGCCATTTGATACCTTGCATTAGTCAGCCACTGTAACCTGAGCCGACGAGAGTTAACAGGAAGCGTTATAGTTGTGTGCAGCCAGCGTGGTTGCAACATCCACCCTATAGTGGGCTTCAAGTAACCACTACAATTTATGCGATAATAAACCTAAACAAATAAGGAAGGAAACGTCGTCCATTTAGCGCGCATAACATGGTGTATTTATCACAGTTTGTTAGTGTCATTTTCTCCCCTCCTCGTGCTCCCATCTCACCACCGCACAGTGTGATAACTCAAGGGAAAAACTGGCCAGAAATGCATTTCTCGACCATTTTTGTATGCCATATTCGTGGCGCCATGGCATCAGCAAATGCTTGACGCACACTAGGTCACGGTGTTAATGACAATTTTCACAAAATTTTATATAGTAACAAGTCCATGAACATGGACAACATTACGTGTGGAAAAAACGATGCACGCGTGCACAAATGTTGTCTGAGTTTGACGACTGATAAAGGTAAGATGCATTTTAAAACCTGGACAAGTGAGGTATGAAATGATAGCTGAGAACATTCTCAATGCGTTAAGCAATTTAAAAAGGCATAGAACGATTCTCAATATTCTACTTTTGATTACAAAATAAGTCATTACAACAGTCGTTAAATTTTGAGTACCTCCAAGTTCGATTAAGGTTATAAAAAAACGCACACCAGTGCACAACCAGAGACCAATCCCAATGAAATCAGCGATCCTTTGACTATATGTACCGTAAGTTTCAGCTGCACCTATCTGCTCTAACACCGGTAGTGATCAATTGTATCCCGGCAGGTCGCGATGCGATGCGGTGGCCGGCACGGGGAAGCCCCGGCAGGTCGCGGTGCGATGCGGTGGCCGGCATGGGAAGCCCCGGGCGGCGCCGCGCCGCGGGGGGGGGGGGGGGGGCGCCCCCCCCCACCCACCCCCCAAAAAAAAACCCCCCCTAAAGAGGAGAAAGCAAAGAAAGAGAGAGGGGGGAAACCGTTCCCCCTAGGGAGGAACCGTCTTTATGGGTATGGTAGGGGTGGGCGGGGGGGGGGTTATGTCAATGAAAAAGAGGGGGGGGGTAAGAAGAAAGAAAAAAAAATAAAAAAAAAAAAAAAAAAAAAATTGCTCATGTATTTACTTATAGTTTGCGGTTAGTTATGGAGAAAATCCCTCGGGACTATCTCCCGAGTGAGTCGTCGTTTGTGGACACGAAAAAGGCGATCGACTTGATCACCAAGAACTTAAAAGGAAAGTCGGTTAAGTGTGAGCGAGCCCAGGGTAAATTCAGAAGTCAGTTTGCGACTTACCTTTCGGGAGACGAGGTGTTCTACGTGTCCCTGAAGCGTGGTGACCACGTCGTGAGTGATGAAGTTTAGACCCGCCTTGATGACGAGGCCGTGGAGGGAGCGCGAGGGCGACCAGGTGGAATCTACGATCAGCTCAGCGCCTGTTCTCAGCGTCGGGCGTCCTCAAGAGTTGCTCAACAGCACAGTACTCTGTAGCTCGTGGAGGCTGCTAGGTAAATTGGTGGTGCTGAGGGCATGATCTTGCAAACACCTCACAGTCAGCAAATAGGGGTAGCAGTAGATCAAGGGGGCAGAGTGGTAGCTCATCCAGAGATGATAGAGCTACTCAACATGAAAAAGCCAAAGAGGGTTATGGAACTTTTGTTAAGTGTATGATGCTTAATGCTCAGAGCATTCGATCCAAATTTGATGAGTTCAAGTGTTATGTTGCTGAGGAGAAACCAGATTTTGTTTGCATTACTGAGGCATGGGTCAGTGAGGGATATTTTGGGGATAACTTGCAGGACTATGAGATCCAGGGATACAATATGTTTTCATGCAATAGGGGTCCAGCAGTGAAAGGGGGTGGTGTAATGCTCTATGTGAATAGCTTATACAGTTCCCAGAAAGTAGCAGATGGGGTAAAAAATGTGTCTGTGGAGTCCATTTGGCTTGATGTTGCTGTGGGAAGAGGCAATAGCAATAAACTGAGGATTGGAGCTTTGTATCGATCAGGAACCTTGTCACATTCTCAGCAACTGGAGCTCGATAAGGTGATTTGTGAGGAAATCAGTAGAAACTTTCAGAGGAAATACCTTATTCTTGGTGACTTTAATCTAAAAGGATATGAAAATGTTTGTGTTGGCTCCCCATCATGTAAACTGTTTAGGAAATGCCTTGAAGAGGACTTGTTCTTACACCATTTTGTAATGGAACCAACCAGGCAGGGCTCATTCTTAGACCTTGTCTTCTCAGATTTAAGTGATTTAGTTCAAGACTTGACTGTAGGAGAAACTCTGGGAAGAAGTGACCATAACATAGTGAGATTTAAGGTACAAATAGCAGGGACAATCAAGGATAACTTGGCAAAAATTCCAAATTTTAACAGGGCAGACTTTGACTCCATGAGAGAGGCTTTAAGCGCCATAAAATGGGAAGAATAATTTTTTTTATTTAAATGCCTGTGAAATGTGGGAAAAGTTCAAATCTTACTTGAGGGAAATTCAGATTAGACATGTCCCCCAAAAGCAAAGGAGCAAAAGAAGGGTAGGAAAGCCAGCATGGCTTACACCAGATTTGAGGAGATTAATTAAGGCTAAGAAAGATGCATTTAGAGTATTTAAGGAAGCTTCAAATATCGTAAATCTAAGGTCGTATCAAAAAGCTAGAGATGCTGTGAAGCAGAAAACCAGAGCAGCAAGGCGGGCAAAAGAATTGGATTTGGCTAGGAACTGTAATGGGGACAAGAAAAGTTCTTTAGTTTCTACAAGCTAAGTAAAGTTTCAAGCACAATTGGTCCACTGGAAGTAAATGGGACTATATTGAGTGAGGATGGTGAGACGGTTGAGGAGCTGAGCAAGCAGTTTAAATCAGTGTTTACAGTGGAGGATGTGACAAATTTGCCAACCGTGAACCACAGTTCAGTGACAAGTGATCAGATACACGATGTTGATTTCATTGATGGTGATGTTGTTTTCAATTATATCAGAAAAATAAAGCCAAACAAGGCAGCAGGACCTGATGGAATTTATGCTAGGGTATTGCGGGAAGCTGAAAAGGAACTGGCAATTCCACTTAGTATAATATTTTGTAGATCAGTTTTACAAAATGAAATTCCAACAGATTGGAAAAGGGCAAATGTAGTTCCTATTTTCAAGAAAGGAGAAAGAGGGAAAGTTGAAAATTATAGGCCAGTAAGCCTCACATCCCTAGTCTGCAAGGTACTCGAATCAATTATCAAAGATAGAATAGTTAGTTTTCTGGAAGGAAACAGATTGATTCAAGATACTCAACATGGGTTTAGGAAAGGGAGATCGTGTCTCACAAATCTCTTGGACTTTTTAAATTTTGCTACAGAACAATTTGATCAGGGAAATTAGGTTGATGTAGCATATCTTGACTTTAGTAAGGCCTTTGACAAGGTACCCCATAAACGGTTAATGATGCAGCTTCAGGTCCATGGCATTACAGGTAGCATCCTAAAATGGATTGAGTTGTGGCTTTCAGATAGACAGCAGAGAGTGATGCTAAATGGTACAAAGTCATCATGGCAAAATGTTTTTAGTGGAGTCCCTCAGGGGTCGGTACTGGGGCCACTGTTGTTCATTATATTTGTGAATAGCATTGAATGTGGCCTAAGCAGTAAGGTTTTGAAATTTGCGGATGATTTGAAGATCTTTAGGGCAATAACAGGGCACAATGAGCAGGTTTTGCTGCAGAACGACTTAGACGAGCTTGTGAAGTGGTCCGAAAAATGGCAAATGAAGTTTAATTTTGATAAGTGCAAAGTCATGCATGTAGGTAGGCAGCATATGAAGGCGCCATACTTGATGGATGGCCAAGTACTATCTGTGACTCAGCAGGAGAAGGACTTAGGTGTTATTTTGAACACAAAATTGGGGGCATCAGAACAGACCAAAGAAGCCAGGAAGAAGGCACTAAGAATGCTTGGGGCGATCCAGAGGAATGTGTCATACAAAAGTGAGGAGGTCATCAGGAAGCTTTACTGTGCATATGTCAGGCCACATTTGGAATACTGTGTCCAAGCTTGGTCCCCTAGTTATGAGAAAGATTGTTGGCTTTTAGAGAGAGTACCAAAGAGGGCAACAAAAATGGTTAATGGTATAGGCAACCAGGCATATGAGGAAAGATTGAAGAAATTGAATATGTTTTCACTTAGATATAGAAGGCTGAGAGGAGATCTCATGGAGGTTTTTACATTTGTTCATGGTCAGGAAGAGGGATATCTCAGGGAAATGTTTGAATTTAACAGAAATGATGCAATTAGAGGTCATCAATTCAGAATTAAAGTTAATCACAGCAGGACAAGGTTAAGACAGTTTTTCTTCACCAACAGGGTAGTAGAACACTGGAACCAGCTGCCAGGAACAATTGTCAGTAGCAACACACTGAACATCTTTAAAAACGGCATAGACAATCATTATAAGAATAGGGGGCTTGTTTTTCTGTATTCCAGGGAGGGTTGATTGACAGATTTGGTGGGCAACTGGTTCAGTGTACAAAGTGCAACCAAGAAGGGCCCTTGTGGCTCATAGTTTCACTGATCTTTTATGTCTTTATGTCTTATGAAGTACGTGGCTTTCGTGCTGCGACAGGTGGGGGAATAACCGAATCGGCCCAGCAAGATTCGCCGGGCTCTCAGAAGCTCTAAAGTGAGCCAACCCGAGCGCGTGTCAGGAGACCGGGCGATGGCAATGTGTGTGTCAGCTGGCTTGTCTGTGCACGGCTACCGTATGGTCCGCCGAGTGACGAATGATGCGGCGAAGACAGACATCCTGCCTGTCTATGGAAAGGTGCGTGAGGCCAAGGTAGAGTGCTATCCGGCAGTCAACAGCATGAAAATCACCGAGACGTCAGCTCTCCTGGATCATTCGTCAGCTCTCTACAGGCTCTCCTGGATCATACGACGCAGCGGCTGGTGGCATGTCTGCCGTCTGTCGCCCGTACAAACTCAGCTTCACCTGTCGACCAGCAGTCGACGTCATCCAGCACCTGCACTTCGGCCGTGCTTCACGCCAAATGGGAATTTCACGAGGCTACAGGGCAAGCTGCATACAAACAGATGGGAGACGGCGATGAAGCTGCAGAACAAAATCTGTTCTGTACCACTCTGATGCCTTTGCAACTAACAGTGGGTGGCACTTGCGTCTGGACCAACCCACGCCGTCTTCAATCCGCTTCTGCCGGTCGTTGCGGATCAAGTACAAGCGCGAGACAGCAGAGGCCTCCTGGAAAGAACGAGACAGTGTTAAATCCGAGATACGTCTACCGAGGACGACCTACTTCGCCGCAACAGACGGTACCAGTTTCAGAGTGGCGTACAATCTTCAACTCACCATGATTGGCAGCAAGGTGGCGAACGCTCTAACCAACACCGGCAGCAGCTTGACATGCACCATTTGTGGGTGCACACCTCATCAGATAAATTACCTGTCTGCTGCCGCGCCTCGACCTGCCCGCGAGGGTGCATGCCAGCCCGGTCTCTCAACTATGCATGCCTGGATTCGATGCTTTGAGTGCCTTCTCCACATTTCTTACCGCCTGGAGGTCAGAGTGTGGGCAGTGTCTGGCGAAGAAAACAAGATGCGTGAAAGAAATGAGGAAGGAATTACAGCAGAAGTTCCGGGGAGACTTGGTCTTGTCGTGCATCAGCCATGTGGGTGGTAGGTACGTCTAACGACGGGAACACGGCTCGACGTGCCTTCAGAGACTCATATTTTACATGTCTGTCATATCTTAGGGATGTAGGAGATCTTGGATCTATTTTTCGGAGCAATTATTAGGTCACATTTACAGTGCAGAATTCTCGCATAGCAAACGCTAACTAATAATTATCCAATATATGAGTGCCCATGGACTTCGCTTATAACGTCATTATGATGTCACTATGCATGACCGGACGTCGATCTTTTAACACAAGGTACACTAGATACTCATGTAGGTGTGTGCACAATTTGAGCTGTCTACCTCAATTGGTTCCCGATATATTTCGCGGGGACGAGTGGTCTATGGGTAAGATGCTCGTCTCACAATCGAAAGGTTGTGGGTTCGAGTCTCACCTGTCGCTACTCTTCGCCCGCAACCAATCGGCGTGAGAGATTGGCGACGCTACATGACTCAACGGTCGACGTGTCGTAAAACCAATAGCCAGCCGATATATTTCGCGGAAGCAAAATCAGGGGAGGGGAATGTTCCCTTCACTCTAGTAGGTATTAACTCTGAAATTCCTGGGTTAAGCAATCTTTAAAACAATAGAGCTTCTCCATATGTTCGAAATGTGAAGCTCTTTCGATTAAGACCAAAATCGCCCCTGTAACTAGCATACTTTGTCCGCAATGATTTATGGCCAGTTTTTCCCTCGAGTTATCACAGTGTGCACCGTTCAATCGTCACGAGTCACCATCGGGGGACTGGCTCGAAGAGGAAGTGTTGTCACGACTGCCGACTCACGCCGTCACGACTGCCGACTGGCGCCGTCACGACTGCCGACTGGCGCCGTCACGACTGCCGACTGACGCCGTCACGACTACCGACTGGCGCCGTCACGACTGCCGACTGACGCCGTCACGACTACCGACTGGCGCCGTCACGACTGCCGACTGACGCCGCCACGACTGCCGACTGACGCCGTCACGACTGCCGACTGGCGCCGCCACGACTGCCGACTGCCGCCGTCACGACTGCCGACTGACGCCGTCACGACTGCCGACTGGCGCCGTCACGACTGCCGACTGGCGCCGTCACGACTGCCGACTGGCGCCGTCACGACTGCCGACTGGCACCGCCACGACTGCCGACTGGCGCCGCCACGACTGCCGACTGGCGCCGTCACGACTGCCGGCTGACGCCGTCACGATTACCGACTGGCACCGTCACGACTGCCGACTGGCGCCGTCACGACTGCCGACTGGCGCCGTCACGACTGCCGACTGGCGCCGTCACGACTGCCGACTGGCGCCGTCACGTGGGTCGGCTGTCGGTGTGAGACTTGCCGGCTCGGTCGGGCACCATCCTCTCGTCCCTGGTCGTTCCTGCCGAGCGTACACAGCCACAGACTTCCGCGTCTGTCGGCTGCCACAGGCAGTTGTCGGCAGCTCTCCACATCTCAGCTGCTGCCAGCTCTCCCCGTCTCTCGACTTCCACAGACAGTTGTCGGCAGCTCTCCCCGTCTCTCGGCTTCCACAGACAGTTGTCGGCAGCTCTCCCCGTCCGTCGGCTGCCACAGACAGTTGTCGGCAGCTCTCCCCGTCTGTCGGCTGCCAGACAGTTGTCGGCAGCTCTCCCCGTCTCTCGGCTTCCACAGACAGTTGTCGGTAGCTCTCCCCGTCTGTCGGCTGCCACAGACAGTTGTCGGCAGCTCTCCCCGTCTGTCGGCTGCCAGACAGTTGTCGGCAGCTCTCCCCGTCTCTCGGCTTCCACAGACAGTTGTCGGCAGCTCTCCCCGTCTGTCGGCTGCCACAGACAGTTGTCGGCAGCTCTCCACATCTCAGCTGCTGCCAGCTCTCCCCGTCTCTCGGCTTCCACAGACAGTTGTCGGCAGCTCTCCCCGTCTGTCGGCTGCCACAGACAGTTGTCGGCAGCTCTCCCCGTCTGTCGGCTGTCACAGACAGTTGTCGGCAGCTCTCCCCGTCTGTCGGCTGCCACAGACAGTTGTCGGCAGCTCTCCCCGTCTCTCGGCTTCCACAGACAGTTGTCGGCAGCTCTCCCCGTCTCAGCTGCTGCCAGCTCTCCCCGTCTCTCGGCTTCCACAGACAGTTGTCGGCAGCTCTCCCCGTCTGTCGGCTTCCACAGACAGTTGTCGGCAGCTCTCCCCGTCTGTCGGCTTCCACAGACAGTTGTCGGCAGCTCTCCCCGTCTGTCGGCTGCCACAGACAGTTGTCGGCAGCTCTCCCCGTCTGTCGGCTGCCACAGACAGTTGTCGGCAGCTCTCCACATCTCAGCTGCTGCCAGCTCTCCCCGTCTGTCGGCTGCCACAGACAGTTGTCGGCAGCTCTCCCCGTCTGTTAGCTGCCACAGACAGCTGCTGTCAGCCTCATTTCCTCCTCGACTCCCGGCTCCATAAACTCCAATATCCAACCACGCCCCATAAACTCCTCGACTCCCGTCGGTCGTCGAGAGCCGTCCGCAGCCTGACAGACACATGTGACGCGTGTGCTAACTTACGTGAGTAGCACACCTCCAAGCTGATACACGACGACTGTTGCAGCTGACACGCTTGGCACCTGTCGGAACTCAGGTGCAGACGTGACCGGCTCAGCCGGCGCGTGCGGCTGACGCTGTCCGCTGTTGTCCGCAGTAAGATCATCAACCACTCATGTCCGGACACGATCGACGAGCGGGCCATCAACAAGAAAGGTCTGACGCTGTACACCAAGCACGAGAACCTGACGCTGGGCCTGTTTTCGGCGCAATCCATCGGCTGCAATGTCATCAACATCGACGCGCACGACCTGGCCAAGGGCAAGCCGCACCTCGTGCTTGGCCTGCTCTGGCAAATCATCAGGGTAGGTAGCCGTCTCTGGCAGATCACTGGGAATAGGAAGCGGTCTCTGGTAGATCATCGGGTAGGTGGTGGTTCCCTTGCAGATCATCAGAGTAGGTGGCGGTCTCGAGTAGATCATCAGGGTAGATGACGGCCTCTGACAGATCATCAGGGTAGTTGATGGCCTCTGACAGATCATCAGGGTAGGTGACGGCCTCTGACAGATCACCAGAGTAGGTGATGGCCTTTGACAGGTCATCGGGGTAGGTGGTGGCGACCGGCGTTTGCCATTTTTAAATGGCCGAGTGGGTGTGGCTGCGTCCCAGGTGGTCGGATAAAAGGGTCAGATGTGGGAAAAGGGGCACCTGGAGTTTTCCTCCGGTTTTTTCCTCGGCCATTTCTGCCTACTGATCTGGTCTTTGCATTAGCCTGCTTGTCATATGGCTCGTAGGATTATCGATACGGGTCGGTGTGTCCATAATTATGTCAATCGTTGCCAAAATTTCTTGGCAAATAATTTGAACGGTGTGATGGTCGCAGGCGACAGGGTCATTTAGGATAGTCGTGAAGGTGACGGATCGGGGACCACCGGCACGAGGCCGTTGCGGTGCGTGCTGCTTGTTCTGCTGCGCTGCCAGCTGCTGGACAGCCGTGGCAGCACTCCGGTACAGCGGTCGGCACGATGACGGCCGCCAGTCCGCCGGCCCGGCCGTCGCCAGTTAACACGGCACCTGCGATGACGCGGCGGAGTCCGATGGTGTGCCCCGATCAGGTGTCGACCGCCGACGCGCGCGCGCTCCATTAGCGGCCGATTAGCGGCATCGTCGCTCTCTGGCGACGGCTGTCGATCGGTGGCTGGATACGGCAGCCGGCGGCCGCAGGGAGCGGCGACGTGATGCGGCAGCCGGCGGCCGGACAGGGAGCGGCGACGTGATGCGGCAGCCGGCGGCCGGGCACTGGAGCCGGCGACGTGATGCGGCAGCCGGCGGCCGGACAGGGAGCGGCGACGTGATGCGGCAGCCGGCGGCCGGACAGGGAGCGGCGACGTGATGCGGCAGCCGGCGGCCGGACAGGGAGCGGCGACGTGATGCGGCAGCCGGCGGCCGGGCAGGGAGCGGCGACGTGATACGGCAGCCGGCGGCCGGACAGGGAGCGGCGACGTGATGCGGCAGCCGGCGGCCGGGCAGGGAGCGGCGACGTGATACGGCAGCCGGCGGCCGGACAGGGAGCGGCGACGTGATGCGGCAGCCGGCGGCCGGACAGGGAGCGGCGACGTGATGCGGCAGCCGGCGGCCGGACAGGGAGCGGCGACGTGATGCGGCAGCCGGCGGCCGGACAGGGAGCGGCGACGTGATGCGGCAGCCGGCGGCCGGACAGGGAGCGGCGACGTGATGCGTGAGCCGGCGGCCGGACAGGGAGCGGCGACGTGATGCGGCAGCCGGCGGCCGGACAGGGAGCGGCGACGTGATGCGGCAGCCGGCGGCCGGACAGGAGCGGCGACGTGATGTGGCAGCCGGCGGCCGGACAGGGAGCGGCGACGTGATGGGCAGCCGGCGGCCGGTACTGGAGCCGGCGACGGATGCGGGAGCCGGCGGCCGGACAGGAGGGCGATTGATGGCAGCCGGCGGCCGGACAGGGAGTGGCGACGTGATGCGGCAGTCGGCGGCCGGACAGGGGCCGTGCGCCAGGGACCGACCTGGCGCAAGTTCGGCTTCACCGGCCGGCTGACTGTTGACCGAGCCGGTTGAACTGTCCTGATCGGGTGGGCCGTAGTTGCGACTTCCATGTGATGCGTTGGGGGGGGGGGGCTCCGCTTGAGTAGGGCGCTCATTATGCCGGTACATTGAAGTCGTGGCACGGAGGGGTGTGTTCAGGTGCAGCTTCTGAGCAGGTGTGGCTGCGGGACGACACGTAAGGAGGTCAGCTTAGTTAGGTCTGCTCCCACAGCGGTAGCATGCCACTGGAAGTTCTCATTTTTTTTCTGGAACAGGAAATTTCCATTCCTACAATATGTTTATTTGTGTGAACACAAGACGACAAAGGTTTTGCTGAGATGTGGTGTCTTCCAGGATTGTAGTCAAAACCCAATATAGCTCTTTGTATGTGTAAGCCCTCGGAGGGGACCAAATCCACACCTTGACCGTGGGGTGGGTGGGACGGATGGGCAGACGTGCGTGGTCATCAAGCTGGCAGACAACGCCAGATTGGGAGCCAGGTTAGCTAGCAGTCTGCCGCATGTTTTACTTGGTGTTGATGTGCGCAGATGGCGATTAACCATCACAAGTTTAGCCATTTGCGCAACTTAGCATCGTACCGGCAAAAGTTAGCTGAAGCTGAAACATGAACACTCAATTGTACTTGACATTAAAGTTGGCGAGGTAACAATTATCGCTTGCTGTTGAACTCTGGGAATTTAGATACGGGTTGTGTTTGTGCTCTGATAATTATTCAGTTTACTGCGTGCAAGCTAGTGGAGGTGTGCTCATTTGATACGTCATCACGACGGCCGGCGTTGCAACGTCAGCGCAATGGTTCCACCGCATTGGTGTCGTAACAGGTCAGCCGTGGGCAGTTTGACGCTCGACGAAGCTGCTGGCGGTCGGACCCGCGGCCGAGTCGATATGGTCGACTGCCAGCTGGGTAAGATGTTCCACACAGTCTCGGCTGGGACGCCTATCACGTGTGTCGACGGACGTGCGCTTTGTCGACGCATGTGGTGTCGGTCCGATTTGATCCGGACAGCTGCGGGCCCGGTAGTCACGCATCCTACTGTCGTCCCTCGCTGACGCCAGTCACGACCGTTCCATCTGACGCACCTCCCGCTCTCGGCAGATCGGCCTGTTCAACCAGATCACACTGGAGCACTGTCCGGGCCTGGCGAACCTGCTGCAGGGCGACGAGAAGCTGGAGGAGCTGATGAAGCTGTCGCCCGAGCAGATCCTGCTGCGCTGGATCAACCATCACTTGGAGCGCGCCGGTGTCAACAAGTACAGCTCTCGTGTCCCACGTGCTCTGTTGCACTGAGTCGTCCGGCGCGCCTCTAGCGTCTCGTGCCGTGTGTGGTCCGACTCCTCGCCTGGTATCCTGTTCCATGTCCTCTCCCGTGTCCTATCCGTCGCGTCATTACGTGCTATCCGGCACCCCGTGTAGTGTATTGTCCCATGTCTTGTCCATCGTGTCGTTACGTGTTATTCAGCACCCTGTGTAGTGTCCTGCCGGTCGCGTCGTTACGCGTTATCCGGCACCCCGTGTAATGTTCTGTCCGGTGTCTCGCCCCGTGCTGTCCGTTGCCCCGTCCCCTGTCCTCTCAGTTTCCCCGTCTGCTGTCCTCTCCGTTGACCCGTCCCCTGTCCTCTCGGTTGCCCCGTCCCCTGTCCTGTCCCGCGGTCAGTCCTTACAGTGTGCCGCCTCGTCCCATCACACGCCCGCGCCCGACCGTTATCTCGCGTGTGATGGCCAGTGCCGATAGGTTGTTTCCGATCACGATCGTCTGCCGTTCTCTTGTGTACGTGGGTGGCGTTCTCACCTCGTCTGGCGTGATCGGTGTCGGCGCCGCCTAGTTTACAACCATTCACCTGATACCAGCCAAATACGAATGGTGGCGTTTGTTCAGTCGCGGGTCACTTTTCGCTGATAAATTCAACGCTTTTGGCCCGTTGGTATACTGGGAGCGGCTTTTTGCGCAGTGAGCGGTCCCTTGCGGATGCCTTTCTGTGTCAGTCAGGTCATGCAATCACAATCATTATCTGATGTCTAGGTGAATATTTTTTTTGGTCCGCTGTTGGACGTTCGTCTCCAAAAGATCACTATTTTCCAGCCATTTGCTATTTTTGTTCATGCGTTGTCCATGAGCGAGTTCAAATGCCCAAAGTCCGGGAACAGTTTTGAATCATTAATGTTTCAGTCCCTGTATGTTCCTTCCTCCAGGCGCCGCGCCTAATCCACCATCCACGCATGTGTCCACAGGAGGGTGAACAACTTCACGACCGATATCAAGGACTCGGAGGCGTACCTGCACCTGTTGAACCAGATCGCCGACCGCGAAGCCGGTATCACCATGGAGGGCCTGCACGTGAGTCGCTTGCGGGCGATGGGGGGGATCTGCTGGATGGCGGGCGATGAAGTGGATCCGCTGGATGACGCACGATGGAGGAGATCCGTTGGATCGCGGACGATGGAGGAGATCCGCTGGCTGGCAAGGAGATGAACGGGGTATCTGCAGGTTGTGGGTTCGAGTCTCACCTGTCGCTACTATTCGTCCGCGACCAATCGGCGTGAGAGATTGGCGACGCTACATGACTCAAAGGTCGACGTGTCGTACAAACCAACAACCACCAGGGGTATCTGCAGGCTGGATAGGAAACCAGCATCCTGTCATGCCAGTTTTTTTTCTTCGAAATTTGGAGATTTTTACGGAAATTGAAGCGTAGCAAGGTTTCTTCTCTTCTTGCATTCTAAGTAAATCATGTACATTATTAAGTTATGGTTCTATTAACGTCTAACAGTGATCGATATTACTTCTGCTCTAGAAGTACATGTGGCACATGCTGCTCACATGATTCCTTAAGATTGAGGTACTTTATTTGCATCTGACTCACGTCGGATATTAAATTTGGATACTGTTCCGTCCTCCCTCCCCCGCCCCCCACGAATGGCATTCCCTGGGATGGGTTTCTGCGGTCTGCTGAGGGAATGGGAATCCGCTCGACGTGCAGAGGATGGGTTGGGATTTTCGAGCTGCAGAAAGATTGATGGTAGATTGGATGGTCCTCGCAGGCTCAACGATCCAACTCATCTTGGCATGAATGTGATCTTCCCGTGGGCTGGTCTTCTGTAGAACTGGACGTAGTTTGAGGTCGTCGGTTTCAGCGGCGCTCGTTGCGCTTGGACGGTGGACACGTGCTTGCGCCCGCTTGTGGCAGTGCTGCGGACCGATAGGGACGGGAAGTGGTCGGTGGGTGTGGTGGCATTTCAGGCGGCTGATGCGCTTTCTCGTCTCGTCGTGAACTATTTTTACTCGGCGAACACAATTGTACGTCAGCGTGCGTCATCCCGCCATTCGGGCGAGATGATGCCGCCAACGCACGTCGCTACTTTAGAACCGCGGGCGGCCATCGACCGCGTCCTCGTCTGAAGGCGGATGTAGTTCCTGGTACGGAGCCTGTTTTCACCGCGCAGTCTGCTCCCCGGAGGCGGATGTTTTCGCTCATCTGTTTTGTTTCGCTTTGACTCGCAGCCGTTCGTTCCGATCAGGCCGACCCGACGGCGAAATTCGACGGTCGATGTCGGCGCGCCAATAACGAGGAATCGTGGCGGTCGTGGCGGCGCCACCTCTCGACGGTATTGACAAGTTCGTGTTGTGTCCGTTGTCGCCAGGAGCCCAACTACCTGACGCGGGCGGAGCTGATGCTGCAGCAGGCCGACAAACTGGGCTGCCGCGCGTTCGTGTCGCCACAGGACGTCGTCGACGGCAACTACAAGCTCAACCTGGCGTTCGTTGCCAACCTCTTCAACAACCACCCGGGCATGGACAAGCCGGATAATGTAGACTTTGAGGTGAGCTACACCTACAGCATAAGGTCGATGGTTATTGTTCGCATGCATTTTGTTATTCTGCGCTTTTCTTGCAATCTAAAATTATTGGAGCTGGTTATGGAATGGCATTCAATGCGCCTGTATGAAGTGTTATTCAACACGCAAAGAACAGTGCAAACATTTTTTTCGGTTTTAGTTTCCCAGCCTGGACACCACGGAGGAACCACTTCGAGAGTTTCCGGTTGTTATATCTTGTTTCATCGATCACTTGATTATGAGGAGGAACGAAGAGTCGGCGAGAATATTGACTGCGGCAAAATTGTTCTAACGTTGTTGTCCGGTTCACGCCCGTTACTGAAAAACATTTTCGTTTTGGAGGTTTTTTCTCACAGACTGCATACATCTGGCATAATTTGTATGCCAATACATCTGTGCTATTTGTAGTGGTAATTGCGGATCCGACAGGTCTTTTCTGGAAGATATTTTTGCCTGCCTATTTGTTGCCGGGAGCAGGTTATGAGAATAAAGTTACTTTATCTAACTCATTTTATGACACTGCCTTTATCTCTAATTCGTGTGACGAGAATAGGGGACCTGGACGACGGAGTGTGCCTTACAGAAAATTGGCAACTTAACCCTATTAACACGATGGCAGATGGACGTTAGCCAAGATCAGGCATTGAGGAACAAAAATTAGACCTTTTGATCGGAGTTACCAAACGATACCGTGCTCCGCCAATATGTGGTTAGACCAAGCTTTCTAAATATTTGGTCTCCTAAATAATTTCATATGAAAAGCTGCAAGGAAGCTTGTCGCGCACACCAGTCTTATTGCGGCTGAGCGACTGACCGAACGTACGTGTGGTGAAGCTCGCTTGACTCGTCTCGCCTGTGGCCGCCAGTGTCTGCAGTGTGCATACATGTAGACCATGTGGTGAAGCTCGCTTGACTCGTCTCGCCTCGCCTCTCGCCTGTGGCCGCCAGTGTCCGCAGTGTGCATACATGTAGACCATGTGGTGAAGCTCGCTTGACTCGTCTGGCCTCGCTCTCACCTGTGGCCGCCAGTGTCCGCAGTGTGCATACATGTAGACCATGTGGTGAAGCTCGCTTGACTCGTCTCGCCTCGCCTCTCGCCTGTGGCCGCCAGTGTCCGCAGTGTGCATACATGTAGACCATGTGGTGAAGCTCGCTTGACTCGTCTCGCCTCGCCTCTCGCCTGTGGCCGCCAGTGTCTGCCAGTGTCCGCAGTGTGCATACATGTAGACCATGTGGTGAAGCTCGCTTGACTCGTCTCGCCTCGCCTCTCGCCTGTGGCCGCCAGTGTCTGCCAGTGTCCGCAGTGTGCATACATGTAGACCATGTGGTGAAGCTCGCTTGACTCGTCTCGCCTCGCCTCTCGCCTGTGGCCGCCAGTGTCTGCCAGTGTCCGCAGTGTGCATACATGTAGACCATGTGGTGAAGCTCGCTTGACTCGTCTCGCCTCGCCTCTCGCCTGTGGCCGCCAGTGTCTGCCAGTGTCCGCAGTGTGCATACATGTAGACCATGTGGTGAAGCTCGCTTGACTCGTCTCGCCTCGCCTCTCGCCTGTGGCCGCCAGTGTCTGCCAGTGTCCGCAGTGTGCATACATGTAGACCATGTGGTGAAGCTCGCTTGACTCGTCTCGCCTCGCCCCGCACCTGTGGCCGCCAGTGTCCGCAGTGTGCATACATGTAGACCATGTGGTGAAGCTCGCTTGACTCGTCTGGCCTCGCCTCTCACCTGTGGCCGCCAGTGTCCGCAGTGTGCATACATGTAGACCATGTGGTGAAGCTCGCTTGACTCGTCTCGCCTCGCCTCTCGCCTGTGGCCGCCAGTGTCTGCCAGTGTCTGCAGTGTGCATACATGTAGACCATGTGGTGAAGCTCGCTTGACTCGTCTCGCCTCGCCTCTCGCCTGTGGCCGCCAGTGTCCGCAGTGTGCATACATGTAGACCATGTGGTGAAGCTCGCTTGACTCGTCTCGCCTCGCCTCTCACCTGTGGCCGCCAGTGTCCGCAGTGTGCATACATGTAGACCATGTGGTGAAGCTCGCTTGACTCGTCTCGCCTCGCCTCTCGCCTGTGGCCGCCAGTGTCTGCCAGTGTCCGCAGTGTGCATACATGTAGACCATGTGGTGAAGCTCGCTTGACTCGTCTCGCCTCGCCTCTCGCCTGTGGCCGCCAGTGTCCGCAGTGTGCATACATGTAGACCATGTGGTGAAGCTCGCTTGACTCGTCTCGCCTCGCCTCTCGCCTGTGGCCGCCAGTGTCTGCAGTGTCCATACATGTAGACCATGTGGTGAAGCTCGCTTGACTCGTCTCGCCTCGCCTCTCACCTGTGGCCGCCAGTGTCTGCCAGTGTCTGCAGTGTGCATACATGTAGACCATGTGGTGAAGCTCGCTTTCACTCGCCTCGCCCCGCACCTGTGGCCGCCAGTGTCTGGAGAACATTGAGGAGACGCGCGAGGAGAAGACGTACCGCAACTGGATGAACAGCATGGGCGTGTCGCCCTACGTGAACTGGCTGTACTCGGATCTGGCCGACGGCCTCGTCATCTTCCAGCTGTACGACATCATCCAGCCGGGCATCGTCAACTGGAGCAGGGTGCACAAGTGGGTGTGGCGCCGCCGACGCTGTTGCCGTCCGCAGTATGGCAAAATTAACTCAAACGTCAGGACGTAATTAAAATAATTATGCGCGGAAGATGTGTGATAGACAATGGCAATGCAACCACATTCAGTTGATTCTGACCTTGATGACTTCTGGCTCCAGGATGTTGTCGCACTAGGGAAGAGGGAAGGGAAGATCTATAAGAAGAAAATGAAACTGAACCCCTTAGTACATTTCATAGCCTGAGTTCTGGAGGAATTATCGACCCCGTTGTGTTGTGATGTCAAATATCTCCATCACATACAAAAATGCCTTTGTTGAATCCACTGCCATATATGCCTGTTGCTTGCATAATTCCTCACTTGTAAGCATTATATAAGACAGAAAAGTTATAGGACCCAACGAGGATCAGAGGGCGCTGCTAAGGGGATACTATATGCAACATGTCGTATTATCTATCTAATCAAATAGCATATCCTGACTTCTGAATATAATTCCACCGCACATCTGAACGCATGTAACTGCACACATGCACTGTCCACCACCTCGTCAGGTAGCCCATTCCAATGATTTACCACTCTATGGCTGCATGTCATCTTGTCATTTCCGTTCCCTCGATTACCTCGGTTATTCTCTCGACAGCAGTGATCTCGTTCACGTTAAGGTCAGAGACACAAAGAATTATCGGCCGTTTTTTTCCAGCATTTAAATGATTGACCCTCCCCACCATCTAACAAGGGCCCATCATGACTGTACTTTCCAAGTGTACACCGACTAGAACCCACTCACTCCCACCTACACCGAATTTCCATCCCTCTGCTGCACAACTTATGATACAAAATAAGATTATCGAGCCTAAAGAATCTGTTTTAACATTTTAAATACATCTAAAATACATTTATCCTCTGGCATGCCCGTGACTCCGATATGTGTGCCGGTGCCACAACCTATTCGTATGCCCGAGGTTCGTGTTTATATGCGGGTGCCACAACCTCTTGGTATGCCCGAAACTCGTGTATGTATGTGTGTGTGCCGGTGCCCCCGTTTAACCCGCACTACATCGTTGCTATGCATCGTGCCGCAGGAAGTTCAGCAAGCTGCGTAAGTTCATGGAGAAGCTGGAGAACTGCAACTACGCCGTGGAGCTGGGCAAAGAGCTCAAGTTCTCGCTGGTCGGAATCGCCGGGCAGGACCTCAGCGACGGAAACCAGACTCTCACACTCGGTGAGGACAGTGTGTGCGAGCGAGGCCCCTATCTTCGGGGAGGATTACAGTATGACGTCGGGAAGGAGAAATTGGAGAATCGGGTATGCCAGCCGGCGTGCTAGCTGCGCTGGTATGGCAAGTTTAGGTACTCACGCTGTCATTGAGGGATGTTTGTGTTCCCAAATACAACGCCAGTAATCGCAGGCTATGGGCATCAATATTGTGGTGTTCCCAAATGTCGCGTCAATGCACTTTATGAGCATGAATAATTGTCGCAGCCGTTTGCTTGCATTAGCCTATGGTATGTGTTGATATTGCTGCGTGGCTTTCGGCCTTGCGGGCCCGTCTTGACACGTAACGTATAATTGATACTGATCCGTTGACACGACGCTGGCACGCTGGTGACACACGGCAAGCTGTGCTGCCTTTCCATGGTCTGCGAATCGCCCGCGACCTCGCTGACCGACACGGACACATATTGACTGGCTGTGATCCGTGCCGTCCTGTTACGACTCCTGCTGACCTGGTTCGACACCTGCTGACCTGGTGCAGCCCCTGCTGACCTGGTGCGACTCTTGCTGACCTGGCGCGGCCTCTGTGACCTGGTGCGGCCCCTGCTGACCTGGTGCGGCCCCTGCCGACTTGCCTCCTTCCCTGCTTATCTGCCGCGGCCCCTGCTGACCAGCGTCGGCTCGTTTTGCAGCGCTCATCTGGCAGCTGATGCGGGCCTACACGCTGACGGTGCTGACGCAGCTGGCGTCCTCGCAGAACCCCATCGTCGACCGCGAGATAATCGTGTGGGTCAACGAGAAGCTGGAGAAGGGCGGCAAGACGTCGCGCGTGAGGAGCTTCCAGGTGAGCGGCGGGTGGTGACGGCGCCGCCGTTCGCAGCCGTTGCGCCGCCCGCTGTTGTTCGCCGAAGGAAAACCCATCGCTCACGGCTGCGACAAGCGATGCTTGGATAGCGGTCTGTTTATCATACATCGTCAATGACATGATGCGCATTATAGATGAGCCGATTGTAGGCCCTGAAGCACATGTATGGTAGGCCTGGGCATTCACTCGCGGCCCAATATAGCCAGGGGATAGACGTACCGAGAAACGCCAATACAAACCCACCAGTTTATTTCGCTGCATTATGAGGACAATCGGGACAGCAATGTTATTCTAAGCTCTGAATTTTGCTGATGATTGCATCCTCGCAGACTTTTACTGATTGATTGATTGAATGATTATTTGGGCTTAGGTGTGTCAAATTTGGGCTTAGGTGTGTTAGTAACCACCTAGCTCATGTGACTGTTTCTTTCATAGCATTACTATATGCTACTATATGTATTGTATTTAATAGCAGACAGATACATAGTATGTATCTTTTACAGAACTGTGAACCATTTTAATGCAACTTAAGCGATACGTGACGGCCATATTTACCCGCCACCATACGCTGTCTTGTACTGGAGCCCTGCCAGTGTCACTGGAGACCATGCTAGCCGACTCATTGTGGTGATGAGAGTGGATTGTCGTTTTCAAGTTTTACTTGTTTTACGTAGCTGAATGAAGTTTTTACGACCAGTTTTCAAGTATTACTCCATTCGCGTATCTTTATAATAGTTTTTTTAACGACTAGTTTACGTTAAAAACGGTTCATAATTTTCACGTACGAGGCGGTAAGCTTCCTCGGAACTCCGATGAGTAACTTTTCCTCGGAACATCCAGGACTGATGTCTCACGAAGCCAGAGGGTCCAAGTTCTTGTTTTCAAAACATATTGAATAGGAAAAATGACAAATTAATATTAGCAGGGTACCAAACCAGGAGGTGGGGGTCCAGACCCGACCCACCCGGTATCTCCAGCCATGTTGTGAATTGCTGGAACTGGATGTCAACCTAATGTCAACCTGGTGAGGAGCTGTGAAGTGGTCTGGTGTGCGCCCGACGAGGTGCCGTGGGAAGGTGGTCGAGTGTGGAGGCGTGAGACGACGCGCTGTTTTCCCGTGTCGACAGGACTCTAACCTGGCCACTGGCCGCGCCATCATCGACCTGGTCGACGTAATCCGGCCCGGCACCATCAACTACGAGATGGTGCGCGAGGGAGGCTCGGAAGAGGTCAGTGCCGCCCGGCGGGCAGATAACGGAGTGGGTCAGTACGGCAGAGGCAGGTGCAGACCAGGACAGTGGTGGTGGGGGAGGACCAGACGAAGGCACGAACGGAATTGGTCAGTAGGATGTATGTACATATGGCGGATGGGCATGTACATGGGGAATGTGGATGGGCATGCACATATGGCGGTACTGGTTGGGAAGGCCGAGATGAAAGCAAGTACGAAATGGGTCAGTGGGGGGAAGGGAGCAGATATAGGTCATGACGGTATTGGTGGGGGAGGCTCAGACGAAGGCAAGTACGGAATGGGGCGTGTACCGGTGATTATAGTGCTGGTAAGGGAGGGCTGGACGATGAATGTCGCGGTGGCCGACCCACATATGACAGGCGAGGGACATTTAAGTACTTAATAAATGGAATAGGGCTCGGTTCCAGCGGGACAAACCGCATGAGTGAAACAGCTGGAAAGAGAAACACGGTGAATTTCGGGGGAAGAACCTAGAAAGGGTCGGCACCGAAAACGGGAGAATTGACGTACTTCAGCTGACTGCGATGGTGGCGGTGACGAGATCATTGCTGGAGGATGTCCACGTGCAGTATGTACTGATGATTTTGGCCCTGGGTGGTCGAACATAGTTTCAGTGTGCTGCTGTTTGGGTTTTCGTGCTTCTTTTTACATCACATATGGAAGGGAAATGTGTAATCTACTGTGAACAAAGCCAATATAATCATCTGCATTTAGCAACAATTGAAGCGCATTCGTAGTCGCCATCAAGTTGTCAGTAGACGTTGTCGTGGTGCCTGAAGCGTCTACGACTCTCGGGTCAAATGTAGCACCTGAGTCAGGTGGCTTTGTCTGACAGCTTCATCCCTCAGGAGAACCTGGCCAATGCCAAGTACGCGCTGTCGATGGCGCGCAAAATCGGCTCGCGCATTTACGCGCTACCCGAGGACATCACCGAGGTGAAGCCCAAGATGGTGATGACCGTGTTCGCGTGCCTGATGGCGCGCGACTACATCCCCAACGTGGACAGCAAGAAGCAGTAGGCGCCGCCGCCGCCGCCGCCGCCGCCGCACGGCCCCGAGCCCGAGCCCTGTGCGCGCTATTGCCTCGTCGCTCCGCCAGGGGCGCCATTATCGGCCGGCCGGCCGGCCAGTCTGTGGATGATGCCAAATCACGTATGCTAAGTGCGGTGAGCGAGTTATGTAGCTTCTATTTGTGATGCGTTTATGTTTTGTTTGCGGAGTGAGGCCGGGCCCGCGCCGGCTGCCGCCCGTCGCCCGTCGCCCGTCGCCGTGGCATCCAAGAAGCCGGCGGAGCGCGAGGCGCGGCCGTGCCGTATCGGGGCCGGCCGCCTACCTGTCGGGCTCATAGGGAGGCGGGTGTTTTGCGTGGCAGAGTGCGTGGACAGGGCCGGAACTGGAGAGTGGATTTGGTGTCTGCTGGAGTGGAGTGTGAGCGCGCGGAATGGACTGTTACGCAGCGGAGCACCTGACCGTGGACTGAGGAGTGGAGTGATGACCGACTGTCGGCTGATCCGGCAGTCGCGTACTAACCGCGCCGCCGCCGCACGCGACTTAACCACGCGCCGCAGCACGATCAAACCGATCAAAACGCTCCAAACGGACAGGTTGTGATAGACGAGTCGTCTTTTGTACTGGAAGGTTACCTACACGCGGCGGCCGGCGCCCTCGCCATCGCCCGTCGGCGACTGCGGTGGGGCGTCGTCCAGCGCGGAGCATTCCCGATGGGACCAGGCGCTGGGCCGCCGGCCGGGTCAAAGGTCACAGGTCGGCGGCCTCGCGCCGGCGGCGACTCTGTGTCTGTTGCCGTCGTAATCAAACATTAACCCATAAGTGAATTATTTTATCGATTCATACTTGTCATTTATGCTGTCGTTTATATTTTGCGTGTTTTTCGCGTGATCGGCCCGAATCGTGTTTGAATGGTGGTAATATGCCAGCGACCGCCCAGAGTGCTGGTTTCCAATACATTTTACACACAAGGCGCGGGGCATCTTCAGTGGTAATACGTGTCCACGGGACAAAGCATACATGACGACAGAAAATCGATGAAATGGTGTGCACTAGGAGTGACTAGGATACAAAGGCGTGCGACTTAAAGCTTGGTTTCCGTGATCTGCCCGAGCGAGGGGACCGCCGGTGACTGGGAGGGCTCGCCTACACTCTGTCCCAGGGACTCGGTTCTCGGGCGGGAGCGCGGCGATCCCCACTCGGGCGGAGCGCCAGACAACGATGACCCTCGGTTCTGAGGACCCAGGCGGGGGAGGGCCCATCTCATGTGCAGACTCAATCCCAGTCGGTCCCTCGGCTCGCCTTCGCGGCGATGCCCGGTCTTGAGGGGGGGGGGGGGGGGCGCCAGCACCTAGGCGGCCATTCGCCGGGGCCATTTCGTTAGTTAGTTAGTTATTTGGGCTTTAAGGCGCGTCGACAACTATGGTCATATTGCGCCCATAACTAAGATGATATTTATAGAAATATGATTAGACAAAGTGTCCAGCCTCTCATTGTGGGCACCGACTAGGTGGTGCTACTGTGTTATAGATTTTACATGTAATGCATGTCAGTGTGGAGAATATATTACCGAGAACGATACGTCAGAAAGGAAGTCGATCAGTTGTCCTGGTTGAACATTGCTAGAGTTGTCAGACAGAATATCATTAAGTGAATCTACCTGTGCAGATCCAAAGTGACGTCTTCGCTCTTCAGCATAAAGTGGGCACGATATCAAAACATGGCGAACTGACAGTAGTGCACGACATCTTGTGCACCGAGGTTTCTCGCCACCGCACAACAGATAACCGTGAGTGGCATAGGTATGCCCAATGCGGAGGCGGCACAATGTAACCTCTTCTTGTCTATGTTTAAGACTGGACGAGCTCCATGGTCTCAGACGTTGTTTAATGGCTCTCAGTTTGTTCGCCTGTGTCGCGTCCCACATTGCCTGCCACTTGTCTAAGAGGAAGGTGGACACCTCTCGGTAATGGTCCGTGGCAGGAAGTTTCCATTTCCGGCCATTTCCATCTCAGCAAGCCGCACTTGCTAATCAATTTTTGATTGACCTGACCTTGAGTGACCCACCACACCCAGCGTGTTAAAGGGCTGACGATTGCTGGTGACCAACGTTCGTTCAAGTCCAAGAAGTTAAGCATGCTACAGGAATTCAACATGCAGGCAATGTCAGTTACACATCTCATTTATCACGCCTGGAATCGGCGATATCGAGCTGATGGTGGGTCGTCACAGGTCAAAAATCGACTGGTCTGAAAATAACCCACTTGAGCCTTGACAAAATTTGGTGCGATTGTAGGTCACTGAAATATTAATAATCCCAAACTTTTAGCTCTGGGTTGCTTGCAGGGTCAAAGTTATAGGTCACTAAAGTGTTTATTTCATTGGCCCTAACTCTGAACCTGGATGCGACCCAGAGCTAAAATTGCGTGTATTTACACTTCATAGTGACCTTTGCGTTCACCCAATTGCATCATAATACGGAGGTATCGGTTTCAAAATGGTCAACTTTTACGCACTTGACCAGAAATGGTCCACCATCCAGATCATAGTATGATGGGTTCCACACGCATAGACCATATTAAATATGCAATGGACTGTATAGAGGGGCCGTCATCAGACACCTACCACAACCCAACTGTACCTTGCAAGAACACTAGTGTTGCCGGCTATTACTGCATCAAGCTGCACATTCTCGATTCGCTACCGTTGCAGGTTATGAAATACACACCACTTAAACTCACTTCCGTATATTTTGATCAATGACATGCCAACGGTTGTCAGGTGCAGACAACCCTAGCACACGAACCATTAATAACGACGCTGTTGAGGGGCGGCGAGCACACACGCTCATGTCCACAAAGGCGTGGCTGCGGTCTGATGGCGAGCTGGGCAGGACTGCGGTCTGATGGCGAGCTGGGCAGGACTGCGGTCTGATGGCGAGCTGGGCAGGACTGCGGTCTGATGGCGAGCTGGGCAGGACTGCGGTCTGATGGCGAGCTGGGCAGGACTGCGGTCTGATGGCGAGCTGGGCAGGACTGCGGTCTGATGGCGAGCTGGGCAGGACTGCGGTCTGATGGCGAGCTGGGCAGGACTGCGGTCTGATGGCGAGCTGGGCAGGACTGTGGTCTGATGGCGAGCTGGGCAGGACTGCGGTCTGGTGGCGAGCTGGGCAGGACTGCGGTCTGATGGCGGACTAGGCAGGACTGTGGTCTGATGGCGAGCTGGGCAGGACTGCGGTCTGATGGCGAGCTGGGCAGGACTGCGGTCTGGTGGCGAGCTGGGCAGGACTGCGGTCTGATGGCGGACTAGGCAGGACTGTGGTCTGATGGCGAGCTGGGCAGGACTGCGGTCTGATGGCGGACTAGGCAGGACTGCGGTCTGGTGGCGAGCTGGGCAGGACTGCGGTCTGATGGCGGACTAGGCAGGACTGTGGTCTGATGGCGAGCTGGGCAGGACTGCGGTCTGATGGCGAGCTGGGCAGGACTGCGGTCTGATGGCGAGCTGGGCAGGACTGCGGTCTGATGGCGAGCTGGGCAGGACTGCGGTCTGATGGCGAGCTGGGCAGGACTGCGGTCTGGTGGCGAGCTGGGCAGGACTGCGGTCTGATAGAGAGCTCGGTAGGACTGCGGTCTGATAGCGAGCTCATTAGGGCTGCAGTCTGATGGTCCGCTCGGCATGACTGTGGTCTGATGTTCAGCTCGGCAGAACTGCGGGCTGATGGCGAGCTGGACAGAACTGAGGTCTGATGGTGAGCTCAATAGGGCTGCAGTCTGATGGTCAGTTCGGTAGGACTGCGGTCTGATGGCGAGCTCAGTAGGGCTGCAGTCTGATAGTCAGCTCGGCAGAACTGCGGTCTGATGGCGAGCTGGGCAGAACTGCGGTCTGATAGCCACCTCGGTAGGAGTGCAGCTGATGACTGGCTCCATCATTTGATATCATCGGGATCGGCGAGCGGTGACTGCAACAGAAATACTCCACTGAAGAATTCGATAGCTCCTGGGGGCAAGGCTAGGACGAACCATAGAGACACACCACTATTACACTCGTGGATCTGGCGCCTCGTGTTTTTCACCATGCATCAACATAGCATTATTGTCGTAAAGTACTGCGGTCATACAAGAAATCCATTACCCTGTGGTAGCCAATCATCAGCATGGAACCTCACCAATAAATTGCAACCATTCAGATTTCGCTCTCGTTTTGCGAGTTCCACCACGCTCGCCCAACATGGAACACCAGTCGAGCTGATGTGATCACCTACCTGGCTGCTGCGGGCTGCTGCGGCTGCTTTCGCTGTCGCTGCTGTCGATGGTGATGAGCTCGGAACGAGACGGACAGGCGGCCGTGCGGCGGCCAAGTCAGTGTCACAGATGCGACCACGCCGTCAGGAGATGCGGTGCACCGCCGCACAGGCCACTGCCGTGACCGCAGCTGCTGCAGTCTCCGGCTCTGCACGGCGGCCACGACCGCAGCTGCTGCAATCTCTGGCTCTGCACAACGGTCATGGCCGTAACTGCTGCAGTCTCCGGCTCTGCACGGCGGTCACGATCACCGCTGCTGCAATCTCTGGCTCTGCACAACGGTCATGGCCGTAACTGCTGCATAGTCTCCGGCTCTGCACGGCGGTCACGACCACCGCTGCTGCATGGTCTCCGGCTCTGCACAACGGTCATGGCCACAGCTGCTGCATTGTCTCCGGCTCTGTACGGCGGTCACGACCGCAGCTGCTGCATTGTCTCCGACTCGTACGGCGGTCATGGCCGCAACTGCTGCATTGTTTCCGACTCTGCACGGCAGTCACGACCGCATCTGCTGCATTGTCTCTAGTTCTGCACGGCGGCATAGACAGCGTAGGTGTTACCTACATTGGCAGTGGACCCAGCAAAAATGGAGGGAACCACACGTTGAAGGGAACCACACAAACATGCCTGGTGACTTTCGTCTGCACATGACGAATCTCCTATGAATACTCAACACTGAAGCTGAGGCAGAGAAAGCGACACGGAGGCGAGTGCTTCACACTTAAATCAAAGCCTGCTATCGTAGGCACACCGAAGTCGATCGCTACATGAAATACTTTGCAGCTGCACCACGGTCGGTCGCCAATCTATCAAACGTTTAGTTAGTTAGTTAATTATTTTGGCTTTAGGGCGCTTCGACCACAATATATGATCATTCAGCACTCATAACGTTCAATTAGTATGTCAGAATCTTTGAAGTGTTACCGAGGTATTTGAATATGTTGCCAGAATGAATGACTGCTGAGTCATCTGCTAGCACGTTGGGATAGGTTAGACATCGCATCCTGTTACCATTAATCAACCTTTGCCCCCTTGAGAAGTGCTACGAGAAAAGCACATGTCGCACCGTGAGGGTTCCTGGACAGCGCAGGCACCTGGGTCTGCCATTGCCGTAGATAAGGTATTGCCAGATGCTCTTCACCTACCTTCACTCTTGTGTGGACCGACGGGGCGCTCCATTTCGGACTGGATTCTCAGATCCGCCCAAGATCTCGTGTTGCCACCTGCGCCACCAGTTAGTTGGAGTCTGTTGGCCTCTTCCACCGTGCCTGCCGGTACTACACCAACGGTGAAGGGCTTGCACATGAAGACCTTAATATCTGGTCAAAGAGCAACAGTGTAGGCTGCATTTGCACAAACGATACTGTTATTGGACAGTCCCGTGGGGATACAGTGGCCTTGTGGAGGCCGCCAGCGGCAGACCTGGCAAGAGCAGGCGCTCGACGTGCCACGTGCATTGAAAAACTAGAAAACACAAAGTAGTACGTCGGATGCTGTGTGTACAGGACGTGGGAGAGTGCGGAGGACGACCAAGCGATCACGCCATGCGAGCGCAAAGTTGTGCTACAGCCTTCCGTCCATGTATATCGCACAAATACGTGTGGAATCTGCGCATGTTTGGCGCACCAGTGTTGCTTCAGCCCTCCCCTCCATTCCTCCTCGAAATATACCGTTACGAGAAGACTTCGGCCAATCGCAATCTGGATGCTCTATCATCGCGAGAGGTGTGAGGCGGGGGTCTGCCGACCTGGGCGACAGCGGCGAGCTGAGCCGGCCGTTGCGTACCACGCGTGCCGCAACTTCGTCCTTTGGTGATACGTGCCTGGTGAACTGTCCAACACATGGAAAGGGCAGAGCAGAAACAGGATAATCGTCTCAAAATACTAATCTGCACACATTTCGAGTCAAGAGCAGTACACCAGGTACACGTCGCAAAAACAAACTTCGAGAGCAATGCCGAAGAGAGGGCCGAAGAGTCCAGCAATTTTGGCGGCAATGTCGCCACGAAGTACGGTCTGGTCTGTGAAAAAGAAACTCTGAAGCTCCAGGAAGAAACCACCCACGGCTGAGGTTGGCAACACGTCTACCCCGGCCGCCGCTGTCCCACTGACATGCTGACTTCTGCACTCGTCGCGCATGGCGGTCGCCGCCGCCGCGGGGTGTTCGCTGCCGCCTAACGTTGTGTGGGACGTTACCGCCGTACGTGTTTGCCGTGCATGACCATCGCCGTGTGGCCGCCAATCGTTGACACCAACTGTGACGGTCCTGTGGCGTGTTGGCCAGGTACTGAGCTGCTGCAGTGTGAGTTCCTTGTTCCACCAGCGTGCCCCTGGCTCGCAGTCACCTAATGCAGCGGTGCTGGACAACGGAAGATCAACGAGACTGATGGGGGTCAAGAGCCCAGTACGCGGTCCCCAGATGGAAGCAAGCGAAATTCTGCGCAAGAATCAGCCACAGTACATCCGAGCATGTGAGGTGTCCGATGGGCATAAGGGAATCTTTCCCAGAGATGTGGCAGTCCAGTCAGTTGGCAACCCTGGCACGTGACAGTCTCTTGTGGGTCGGTGTCGCACGAGTCCACGCCTCGAGTTCTGTCAGTTGTCTAGAGTCCTCGCGTAAGTGCAGGAACCCGTGCTGGACCAGCGTGTGTTCAAGGTAGACGAATGTGCACACATCATACACATACACTGCGTCCAAATGCATTCTCAAGTAAGCCTCAGATGCCAATAAAATTATTCAAATTTGACACGCAAGCTTAGACAGGACTGTACACACATGGCCAGTGTGTCAACATAGAACCACTCGTCGTCCCAAGCGGTGCACAGCGGTATGACAGCTTAGAACATCACGCAGAAATGGGCTGAATGGATAAAACGTGTTCACGGCTAAAAGACTGCTTACGGAATCAGTGAAGATCACATGACGACCATCTCCTGACATTTAGGTATAAAATAAAGTTTTCAAGATGGCGACAAGTTCTGATGAATATACAGATGCGTGCTTCGGGAGGGAAAATGATCGGGTGACTCTTCTGCTTGGAGTCCCTTGTGTCTACCCGTACGAGGATGGAGAGCTGCACATAGCTCCCAGCTTCTACTGCGACTTGTGAAGCGCTGCACTAAGCTGTACAAGATGTTCGGTGCTGGAATTGGGCGCGACGAATGCCGTGGCATCGTTGAAAGTAGGAAGTTAACAGATCTTGAGCTGAGGACGTAGCGACATAACGCTTCACGAGCAGCTCATTCGAACAGTTTGCAAACGCCCACAGAGCCTACGAACGTCTCGCCACCGTATGCAGTGAGTGCCAAAAGACCGAGGACAACTGCGACGAGGTGAAGTACGTGGTGAAGGGTCGAGGTTTCTGTCTGGAATTGTGCCCCGCTATGGACCTACTAACTCCAGTTGTCCAGATGCTGAGGCGGGCGCGATCCCTGAACCATCTCCTGCGTCCAGCGTCCGACGATGGAGGGTGTTGCAGGAGCCAGGCTAACCCGCCAGGCCCGACAGCCCAAGGGAGCAAGCGAAGCACTCCGTGCGAGAGGACCATCCACATCACGGTCACCGTGGTGACGGTACCACAAGCTCCGGACGGGCACACTGTGCAGTCGCCTGTAGTTGCTGCTCCAGTAGTGACAGACGGATGCAGTGACTTCCTTGTAGAAGAGATCGTGGGATCCCTGTAATTTGACGGCGTTCACCACCCAGACCAGCCAACATCTCCGAGACACAGTGTCTTGGAATTCATTTTTCGTGGTGCGGGTGCCAGGCGAAGATGTCAAAGCCTCTGATGACGTCGAAAAAACGTGGCCATATAATAGCAAAAATTGCTGGGAAACATTAACATTAACAGGTAAACCCTACATCCTCCAGCAAGATTGCGATGGCACGGATGTCAAGAGCCGATCATTGTGAAAACACAAGTTACTATAGTTGTATGTTGTGATTGTTGCAGGTGACTAGTTCAGATTGTTCCGGTGGGACGGTGCCCAATCATTCGCCACGATGCCGCAGTTTGCGGCCGGCCGGCAGACGCTGAGGGCGTGTGTGAAGACCGCAGGCCTTCACACACGCGCCGGATTTGCAATATGTTATCGCACTTCCGGGTAAACCTCCGATTGCTGACGACCACAGTCGCCACTGGATTCCGTGAGCGCACCCTTGTGGAGACCGGATGTGTTGGTTGGTTATTGGAGTTTAGGGGCGCATGGACTGCGTCGGTCATGCAGCGCCCATAACATCGTCAGTGAAACAGTGAAATGCAAGCAACATCATCAGTCAAACGGTGAAATGGAAGTAACATCATCAAACAGTGAAAACAAGCGAAAATCAGTCAGAATGACATGTCACGGGGTGAAATACAGGGTGAAATACGAAGTATCTAAGATCTCCCCCGGTAAACAACATCAAACCGCACTTGCGAGAGAAACTCGAATAACCGTCCAGGGATGTGTGTCGGCCCTGCTGGCTATTCTGGCCCACTACCAGGGACACCTTGGCGAAATGCAGGGGGGCGAAGAATTGACCACGACCATCACTCTCGTCGTCGCTGCCCTGCAGACGTGCCGGCGGGAGGGCGCCAGGTATAAGGCACTGGTGACGGTGGCCGGTGACGGTGGCCCGAGACGAGCGGCGGCAGAATTAGCCGATGTTGTCGTGGTCGTCCCGGGTGCCCATCCGTGACGCCGCCACGCACGCATTGCTCCAGCTGGTAGACGCCGGGCCGACAGCCTCCCCACCAGCGCAAGAAGCTGCCGCCAGGTCGCCGCCAGCATGTGCAAGCTGGTGTACCTGGCGGCCTCCGTGACCCATGATCACCGAAGAGGAGCGTGCATAGTGCAGGAACTCCACTACGCTCAGGAGCAGCCGGATGGCGCATTTTTGGTGATGCATCACGGCGGGAAGACGCTGCGGAAATTGCATTCCGTCATAATACGCATCACGGCCGACGTTTATCGCGTCGGCCAGTGTTTCGTCAAGCACCTCCATAGACTTCCGGTCGGCCGGAGGTCGACCTGCCCACCTGCAGGTCGGCAGCGATATGGGCCGGATGCGAGCAGCGTCTTCCTGGTGCACCTCCACATCGTTGATACCGGGCTATTCCCCACCGCTCCAAACTGTGACTCATGAGATCCCGCACACAGGTGTACAAAACGGACCGGCTCCGGCGAGCTCGGTGGAACTCCTCGGTGAGGAGGGCGCAAGCTGGAGGGAGGTGCCACAAAAAGACAAAACAAATTCACGGCCAATCTGAAAACGCCTGCATGTGGAATGTCACCCCTCAAGAAATGCGTCCATTACGTGTCTCATCGGATTTGGTGTGTCCCTAACACTCGCTGCAGACATCAAGGCTGTCCCAAAAGAGTTCAGAACTACTCACCTCCAACACGAAATTTGAAAACCCGCTTAGTGATCATTCTGTACCTCGGTCAGCGAGCAGTTTTCTCGAAAGCAGTCATAATATTTGTAGCATTATTTCATCTTCAGTTCCCCCGCACCTGCCGCATCCCTAACTAGGCGGGAAATGACTGTTGAAAACCCGCAAACATGACAATTTTTATTTTTATAATTACAATATTATTTAATGTTTTTTTTTTAACAAAGGAAATGAACACTGAGGCAAATGGATTGAATCTCGAAGACTTACCACACGAATTGTGTCTTCTGTACTGTTAACCGGGGGCACGTCAGGATTCAGACATGTTACAATCTGAGTGCACAAAAATCCTTCAATTGTTTTTAAAAGTTTACACATAATGCATGCACATAAGTGTGAAATGTACAACCATGATATTTGCATGCTAAAACATGATATATGTTTGGTAGTGTAGCACATTTTAATATTTAAATACATAACTTCACCTAGTTTGTTAGGATGGGTTAGCTTTCAGTCAGGTAGTTTTATGGCATGGAATTTGACAGATATTGTTTGTGTTCGTTCCATGGCGAAAGGTGCTGAAAGTGTCCGCAAGTAGATAATTGAATGCACTTGAAATATTTAAATACAGCGCTATGTGAGTTTTGAAATCTAGAAACATGGAGAAAATTAGCATTCTGGATTAATCAAATGCACACAATCTGCTGAAGTACCTGTTATCCTGTCCATATTAGCTCGAAAGTGTAAATAAGTTGGGTATCTATAGGTGCCTACTTACCTAGATAAGCAATTTAAGTGTCAATATTTTTAGATACTTGTCTATGACCAATCTAGATGACGATGCTATCTACTTTCCCTTCAAGTGAAAGTTGTAAGCAACCAAATTAATATAAGAATTTTATTGATAAACCGATTGATTATTTGGATGTCAAGATACATCAGCCACATGTTCGTTTAGCACCCATATGAAGAGAATTTGTAGGTTGATTGGTTGGTTACTGGGATGTAGGGGCACATCAACTACACCGACCATGCAGTGCCCATAACAAAGTCAGTCATACGTAAGTATCCAAGCGGACGACTAATAATAACTGCAACTGATAATACTAACGACTAAATAACATACTAGCGACAACTAATCGAGACGACGTAACACATGATACATTATCGAACCAGTTATGGTTACGGCATACGATATTAAAACCATCATGATGTTACCACATACTCGACATCGTGTTAATGAGACCCATAAACCACAAAAAGTTGAGTTCTGGAATGAAGCGGAGTATCTTTCTCGACAGAACAAACGGCGACTCATCTCCCAATACTTCCCGGAGTGAGACTGAATCACGTCCAAAGTGACGTCTTCGCTCATGAGCATTAGGCAAATCGGGGGCACGCAACCAATATGTTGAACTGATGGTGGAGCATAACACCTTTCGCACAAGGGCTTTTGATCACTACTCAGGAGGTACCGGCGGTTGCTGCATAGATCGTACAATAAAAAAGCGCACGATCTAGCCCGGTCACCCCTACCCCTTTAGAAGCTTTGTGGAGGTCTGGTTGGTGAGTTGTGCGCTTGGCACACGATGCGATCGAAGTCAACTTCACTAGTTCATTGAATGTTCATTTGACTTAATAGAAATGAGTGCTGCTGCCTGCCCCTGGGGGATTCTCGTTGCTGTACGGCCATATCAACTGGTCGTGTCCTTCGATGAAGATGCGCAAATAAGTGGAGGAATTGCAATCTTACACTGCTAAAAGTGGTGAAATATATTTTCAGTGCGGAAGCGCGGAATTCGACTTCAACCCGCCGGTAACAGTGTCGACAATCTTGGTCGGTTGGTTGGTTATTGGAGTTTAGGGGCGCATCGACTGCACCGGTCATGCAGCGCCCATAACATCGTCAGTGAAACAGTGAAATACAAGCAACATCATCAGTCAAACAGTGAAAGGTAAGCAACATCATCAGTCAAACAGTGAAATGGAAGTAACATCATCAGTCAAACAATTAAAGCAAGCGAAATCAGTCAGAATGACACACCACAGGGTCAAATACAACTGTGATATGCAGTGCCACGATCTATATAAACTCCAGAAGCGTAAACTCGTGCTCCAGAAGATTGTCGGGCGGTGGTCAGTAAAATGACGACGTACGAGATCAACGGCGAAGCCCTGACCTAAATGGGACCCGATGACCGAGTCAAACACCTAGGTCTCGAAGTCGCCCCCGCGGCGTCACGGTCCAGAGTGTTGACCGATTGGATTGCTCTTGGGCCTCAGAGAGCTGGGCGCAGCCCCCTTGAAACCGGAACAAAGACTGTTCATCCTGAGGGAAATTCTCCTGCCAGATATTTTCCACGCCATGATTTTGGGAACCTTGAAGAAGGGTGATCTCAAGACAGCCGACCTTGCTGTCCGCCAAGCGACCAGGAAATGGCTGCACTTACCAAAGGATACTCCGAAAGATTACCTCCACGCCCATGTCATGGACGGAGGGTTGGGAATCGAGGAACTGGCGCAGACAGTGCCTATTCGACGGCGTCAAAGACTCCAACGCTTGACAACGTCCGATCACCCAGCTGCCCAGATCCTGGTGGAATCTGCCACACTCAGGTGGCACCTAGACAGGGTGCAACCAGCCGTGGTCATGGGTGTAACGATAACGGACAGCACCAAATTGCGACAGGCTCAGAAAACGGCACCTCTCACTGCGGTGGATGGAATAGGCCTGGCCAATGTAGCAGTAGTCCCGGCCGAAAACCGCTGGATCCGTGACGGCAGCCGTGCCATCAGGCTGGCGGTACATCGCCGCCGTCAAGGTTCGTGGGAACTTGATCACCACGGCGGCCAGAGCGTCCAGAGGACGAGCGGAACGGAATCGCCTGTGTGACGCGGGATGCCGGCGCCCCGAAACGCTAGCGCACATTGCGCAGACATGTCACCCAACGTGGGGCTCCCGCATTGAGCGGCATGATCGTATAGTGCGACTCGTGGCGGCCGAACTCTGCAACCGTGGCTATATAACTCACATCGAGCCTGCAATACTCACTCCCGAGGGTCTGCGCAAGCCAGACATCGTGGCGGCTCGCGGGGCCGCCTCTGTTGTCCTGGATGCGCAGGTTCTGGCCGATAATGCAGACCTCGATGTGGGACACCGGCGTAAGATTGATCAATTTGGCGGCGTCAATTTGGCGGAGTTTCAATCTTTCCATGGCTGGCCACTCATCTGCTAGGAGGAGGGGGATCTGTGACTCGCATCAGCCAGCGCAGACTTGAAAGAGCCTGTGCACTTGCTCGTGATAGCATTCTTCTGCAGGCCAATGCCTTGTACAAGTTCTCGGAGGATTTTTTTACCCACCTGTTGGCACAGAAAACCGCGAACCTCGCGGAAGACCCTCATGTACGTGATGCAACAAGAGGCAAACTAATTGTTTGTCGACTACACGAGTCGCTGAAAGTGATCTCTGAGACACCAGCTCATGCGTATGCTCTGGATGACCATCCGACCTTGTCGTTTCATGCGGACCTGGTCACATTGCACTCTTTTCCTGGGGGGGGCATTGACAATTACGTACGACATGCTGCTTAACGCTCTGGACAAGATTGAGAGTCAGTTTCACTTCCAGATGTACATCAGTGTGGCAGGGGCATCTGCGGTGTTTGCAGGGACGGCCTACAAGTAACTGCAGCAGAAGCTCTACGCTCGTCTGGATCTGGCAGCCGACCGACTAGGGTCCAAAGCAGCAGCAGTGATGAAAATATTGGAACCTCTCGTTGTCGGACTAGTGTTGGCCCAGCCTCCAGGTGGAGCCAACGACACGGAGTTTCTAGATGCTCTTCTGCTTGATCTAGAGGCTGGGGACCGAGCAGTGTACAATGAGGTGGAAGATGTTAAAAACTTGTTAGAACAATTTATGGACACTTCTTCCCTCTCGGGGGTTTCTGCCTTGATTGACTCTTATGGCCAAGAGAAGCTTCACTTCTACCCACAGGTGAACGACGAGGGGGATTCTGTAAAGATGTATCGCTATGGTTCATCAGCCAGACCGCATGACCCGGCAGCTGGCAGGACCCTTGCTGGGATATTTACCCGAGAAATAGCCCAATCATTTTACACTAAAGAAGGATCGTTGCCCAAGATATACCACTCCACGAGCCTACCTCAGTCGATCCAGGATATTTGGACTTCAGGAGTGATGCCCTCCCCAGAACGCTGCAGGGCGATCCCGGCCCTGGATTGGGCATCTGTACAGTTCAACGATAATCGCAAGTTTGACTACCACCCAGATGTTATGGATTTAGTAGAAGATAAGGCGTGCTCACCAGATCTCGAAAACCTGTGGGAGATTTATGCAGGCGTGGTGAGATCAGTCCTGAAAAAAGAGACAAAGGCCCCCAAGGATCCCAGGCGACTCATCGAGTGGGTGTTCAATTAAGTTGAAATCAGTGTGAAGCAAATGTTTGACGAAGCAGACCTTGGGGGAGGCCCTACCACGAAAGATCACCTTGATACAGTTGAAATCAAAGGAGGGGGAGAACAAACCGGATGGCCGGATGTTCTCTATATTGCACCCCATCTTGCGCATGATGGCAGCAACACTGGAAAAGAATATAGCTCAGAATATCTTCCCCTACTTCCCTCAGCAAACAATGACCAGAGCAGGAGCAGACTTGGAGCATCTGATTGATAAGTTCTCATTGAGGTCAAGGAGCCTCAAAGACCACTGGGTCTATTTTCACTTAGACCTCGAGCAGTGGAACTACACTTTTAGGGAAGTCGTCTTGATGCCGTTCTTGCAGAAGATAGGGGATTTCCAGGGAGTCACTCACCATAGGTGGTCTATGCGTTTCTTTTCGCTTGCCACGTTCGTAAATGCAGACAGCTTCTCACCACCTGGACTCTTCGCCGAGTGGCTGGCATGGGATAGATACCCTGGGGGTAATCAGGGAATATGTAAAAAAATGTGGACGCAAGCCACAATCCTCTTGATTGGTGAAGCGTTGCATGAGCTGGGACTGGACCACGATCTTATGGGAGCGGGAGATAACCAGGTGTTAGCGGTCAGATTTAACAGAGATGATGACTTATCACTGGAGACAAGGAGGGTTAAGCATGCAGTGAGCCAGGTGTTTGGTAACTATGGCTTGATTGTGAAGTTGGAAGAGAGCTGGCACTCGGACCAGTTGTTGAGTTATCAGAGGCAGTACCACTGGAGAGGTGACCCGCTTGCCATTGGACTCAAATCATGTGCCAGGTTTGTCTCAGGCACTGCAGATGGGGGGGACTTCCTTGCACACTCACACTTCCACTGCGATGGGGGCAGGGCTCGCGGTAGCCGGGAGGATACAGGACCCGGTGGTGGGGCCCCTGTTGGGCTTGATCGAATGGTACTATGGCCTGTTGGCCACCCCGAGTTGGCATCGAGAGCTCCCACCAGGAGACAGGAGTATGATTCTGTTGTCGTTGTTACCTTCCGATATCTCAGGCTTGCCTGTTCTGCAATTGTATGGCTTCATGTACTCGGGACACAAAGACGCCCTGTGTGAATCTCTGGCCATGCTGCGAGTGATCTTTCGCCAGGACCCATCGTTCCGACAGCTGTGTGCGAACTTCCTACAGTTTCCGTCAGCATGGTCCAGGAACCCCTCTCTCCTGGGGCTGGTGCAGAATCCGGGGTCCCCAAATATTGAGGCACCACCCACGTGCGAGGCGATTATGAAGAGAGAAGTCACAGCCTATCTGTTACATGATGCTCAGGTCAACAACCTCAGGGTCAAAGAAGCACTTGCAGGGTTGGACCAGACGATGAAGGACGAGCTGGTGCACGAACTGCTAAAAATCCGCCCCCTGGATCTCCGAGTGGTGCAAGCACTGTACGATGCATCACCGGTGGGGATGGTGGAAAACTTGGCCTCAAAGTTCTTGACTATGAAGACAATGAGGGCTTTGGTTCAGCACAAACGACAGCCACAAAAAGGTTTTCCAGAGGATGATCAGGAGTGCCAGCAAGAGGGCGGGGAAGAGGCTCAGTCGACTCAGGACTTCAGAGCAATGATAGAGTCGGCGGATGTGAAGCAACTCAGGCACAAAGAGCCTGACGTGCGTTGTCTGATATCTGGGGCCGGCCGCGCCATTTATAAGCGCCACCCCGGGAGAGTCGGGACACATCACCCGAGGCAGTCGTCGCAGAGGGACCACCCAAGGCAGTCGTCGGAGGCGGACACCACCCGAGGCAGCCGCCGGAGGCGGACCACCCACGGCTGCGACGGAGGAGAGAGACATTGGACGGAATCGCCGAGAAGCTCGCACATCCAGCAGAATCGTCCGGGAGTCGCTCGCGAGCTGAGTGGAATGATTGTGGTGAAACGGTGAACTGCGCTCGCGTTCGTTGACACGGCCACTACTGAAAGACTCTGCGGAAAGCGAGTGAACACCGCGACATGTGAGTGGATCAGGGCAGGAGTGGTAATGTTCCCGTGAACTGTCATGCAAACCATGTGACCCGTCCGCCACCGGCCCTTTTTTGTGAATGGGATGGACCAGCCAGCGGTGGGATATGGGTAGCCGTCTGCCCCGGGAAGGGTAAAAATGGAGGATACCTGAATGTTCATCGTTTAGAAATGCAAGGTCCAAGGTCGCTGTACATGAGACATGAATGTATACATAGTTTAGAAATGAATGTGGTGGTGGTGGATTGGGGTTTAGGGGCGCGTCGACATCCAGGGTCATTTTGCGCCCATAACTATTGTGATCAATCTACGGTGCTACTATAATAACGTGTTTTTAATATTCACGGATGGCGGTATATCACCTCAAGGCCGGCTTGTCGAAGGAAGGTAAAAATATTCCCAGACGCGACGACATCAGAGTCGTTCCCGATTAGCACATGTAAAGAAGCGTCAGCACTCAGCTGTCCTAATATCTGACGTCGTAGAGGTTCTAACAGTACACAGCCTACTAAAACATGGTGCACGGTAAGCGGGTTAGAGCAGCGTGGACATAAAGGTCGATCATCACCGGTCAGCATGTAACTGTGTGTTGCGAAGGTATGACCGATTCTCAATCGGCAGAGTATCACTTCTTCCCGTCGTTTGGTTCGATGCGAGGATCGCCACTTTCCTAATATCGGTTTTAAAACCTTGAGCTTACTACACTTTGAGTTCCAGTTTCTTTGCCATTCGGACTGTATATTTGACAATATAGTAGGGTATAGGTCCCTTGGAGGGAGCCGTAGATGGACCACACGGCCATTGCTGATGGCGTGTTTGGCGGTTATGTCAGCAGCTTCATTTCCCGCGAGTCCGACATGGCTGGGAATCCAACAGAACACGATATTTCTGTCGATGTCATGTAGGGATTTCACGATTTTGAGAATCCTCCGAACAAGTCGGTTATCCTGGTTAAAGGTTTTCAATGCCATGAGACTGCTCAAAGAGTCTGTGAAAATCACGTGCTTTATGGACCGCTCTTCCTGTATAAAATGGAGGGCTTGCAGAATGGCATACAATTCGGCAGTAAAAATCGATGTTTGTGTCGGTAAACAAAAAGATCGAACACTGTGTCGACTGACGTAAGCACATCCAACACCAGAGACTGACTTTGAGCCGTCTGTGTAAATCCGCGAAAATTCGTGATATTCATGTATTTTTTCCAATGCCAATATGCGGAGTTCCTCCGGGTTTGTATTTCCTTTCTTTGAGCAAGACAAAGTCACGTCAGTTTGTACTGGGACAACGTGCCAAGGGGGAGTACTCGGCATAATAGCACGTGCTACACAACGTGGCCTGATATTGCAGTCACGAAGGATCGAAGCCATACGGGTGGAAAACGGTAATCCACGCTGATGAGCCCTGGGACGTGCTCTTGATGTCCCTGAGAATATCCACTGATAGGCTGGATGTTTCCGGTTTTGAGCAACATTGCATGCGTATCTCGCGCCCAATAACTTACGGCGTAGCGCAAGAGGTGGCTCGTCTACTTCTGCCATTACACTTTCAGCCGGTGAAGTGCGAAAGGCTCCAGTAGCGATGCGAAGGGCTGCATTGTGGATGACATCAAGACAACGCTTGGTTGTGGCACACGCTCCGTCATAAATAAAGCATCCATAGTCAATTTTAGAACGCACCAGAGATCGATACATAAGAAGTAAGACATGTCTGTCTGCGCCATACGAACATCTGGAGACAGTTCTCATCACTTGCAGTCTCTTTGCGCATTTCTGCGCAAGATCGTTGATGTGGGTTCTGTATGTCAGTCGACGGTCAATCCACACACCTAAAAACTTTGCAGCTGGTTTGAAAGGAATGCGGTTCCCGTTCATCATAATCACCGGATCGGTGCAAGAATGTTTGCGGCAAAAGTGAACAGCACTGGTTTTCGATGTCAACATGGCGAAGCCCGTTCTGTCACACCAATCCTGCACCTTCCGGACAGCCAGTTGAAGTTGTCTCTCTACCGAATGTACAGTACGCGAAGAACACCAAATGGTAAAATCATCTACGAATAGTGCTTTTCCTATTGAAGTTGGCAGTGAGGAGCCCAAGTCGTTGATGGCAATAGCGAACAATGCTACACTCAGCACACTTCCCTGCGGAACTCCGTCAACTTGTTGGAATGTGCCAGAGAGGAGACCTCCTACTCTGACACGAAAAGTTCTTGCAGCTAAAAAATTTGTCAAGAAAAACCCCATGGAGCCTCTGATACCCATGAGGTGCAACTTCATGAAAATACCGTGTCGCCATGCAGTATCATATGCTCCGTCAATATCGAAAAATATCGCAGCTGTGTGGCACTTCTTCCTAAAACTAGAGCGCACAACAGAGTCCAGTGTTAAAACGTGGTCAAACGTGCTGCGGTGTTTTCGAAAGCCACTCTGTATCACAGTGAGGAGATTGTTGCGTTCTAGAAACCACATTAGTCGGACATTCACCATTTTTTCAAACAATTTACATAAGCAGCACGTTAACGAGATGGGGCGATAATGCAGTGGGTCCGTACCTGTTTTATTTGGCTTGCGTATAGGTACTACGATTGCCTTCCGCCACGAGGATGGAAATGTGCCCGTTGTCCACACGCTATTCAGTGTATCCAGGAGTGTTTCTAAAGCTTTTGTGGGCAAACGTTTGATAATATCATTGTGCAATGTATCTGGGCCCTCTGCCACACTCTTCAGAGAGCTGACAGCTGCAGTCAGTTCGGAAATAGTAAATGGAATGTTGTATTCAAGGAGGTCTGTAGTTGAAAAATCAATGGCGCGCGCCTCGCATCGAGCCTTGTATCTTGAGAAGAGCACACTATTATTATTTTTCGATCGTGCTGATAAAGCCCGTCCGATCTCGTCGGCTACTTCTTCCGGGTCGATTATGTCTCGGCCAGCCATGTGCAAGGTGGGGAGTGGAAGTGGCGTATACCTTCCGGAGAAGCGTTTTATGCGGGACCATACAGATGACAATGATGTGGAACGATTTAAAGTGTTGACATACGCTTTCCATGAGTCTCGTTTTGCTTCTGCGATGGTACGTCTGGCGATTGCCCGAGTTTTGCGGAAAGCTATTAAGTTTGGCGTACAGCTATTTCTATTAAAGATACGAAGCGCCCTCTTCCTGGCAATCAAAGCCTCTCGGCACCTTTCCGACCACCATGGGACGGGCACTCGAACTGATGTTCCTGATGAGCGAGGAATGTGCCGTTGAGCACTCCGCACAATGTCCGCCGTGAGCGTCTCCACTGAGGTCGATTCATCGGATTGGTCACGTAGTGTACATTCAAGACTTGCTTGGAAAGAGTCCCAGTCGGCTCTGTTAAATATCCACTTGGGGGGTCGTCGGCTTACAAAAACATGGTTAATAAAACGAGACCAAACAGGGAAATGGTCACTGTTGCACGGGTCGTCATCCACGGTCCATTCTAAAAACGGTGCAATTTCTGGGCTGCAGAGGGTGAGATCCAGCACGGAGGTCTGTCCCGTGGGCAATGTAAAATGCGTTGGCTTTCCTGTGTTAAGGACGCAAAGTGGGAAATCTCTTATAAAATGTTCCATTGCACGTCCACGGCTCGTCGACATGCTTGAACCCCCGGATACTAAGTGATACCATGATGAGAAAATGATTCAAGTGTGAGAAGGGGATATGATTCGGCTGCCAAGAAGGATATCATTGTTAGTAGTAAATATAAGATTATGTAAGTTTTTGCAATTTTCGGCTAGTCGTGTTGGCTTATCAATAAGTTGAGTAAGGCTTAACATGTTAGCGGTGTCTCGAAGTATGTGATCAAAGTGTGTTATGGCACTGTATGTGGACAGCAGCAGATCTAGATAGATATTCCCTGCATTCCAGTCGCCTAATATGAGTGTCGACGTCTGTGCTAAGCTGATACTTCCGGTGAAGCGATCGATAAATAGTTGTAGCCGTTCGGAATTAAGATTTGGACGCAAATAAAGCAACATATGAGCAGAGTGGATTCCTGAATTTTAACTTTGGTCCAAATCCATTCATCACCCTCTAATTCTAATTGACTGAACCTTTTGATCGACAGTGAAGCATATGCATATAATGTAACACCTTACCAAACGACCAAACGCTAGGATGAAGATATCCTATGCAACTTACGTGTGAACTAGCGAGTGTACGTGTACTCATTACTTTTGCGCTCGGTGTGTTTTTGCATGTTCAATTATCTCTAGGGCAAGATGCATTGTCCAGAAGTTATACTGCTACTGCTGTCGTCGCTTTAAAATGGTCCCTATAGGTGTGTTAAGCGTCATGTTTTTATTTTACTTTGCACCTCGGATGTGTTCATTGAATCGCAGGCGCAGACACATATTCCAGCTAATCCAGCTCAAACTATCTCATTATTTCAGGAGGCTGAAGAGGAAGCAGCACCTGGCGCCGACGAAAACGTACCCGCCGCCGTACCCGCCGCCGCACCCGCCGCTGCACCCGCACCTGAGGCTGAGGTAGGCTATGCAAAATTTCTGGCGAGTCTTTGAGACAGATCCCCAGACAAAATGACAGGAAAAACAGGGGGGACCCAATCCGCTCGTGGACAACTAACCAACATGGAGTTCCCAAACAAGGCTCTGATATCGGCTTCAGCGGCTGAATGCAGCAGTGACCGCAAACGATGAGTTGACATTCGGTGATCTGCTCATGATACATACTACCAAAAATAACTGATGGTATTTGTGTCATCACCAAGCAATTTTATGTACGACAATCACATAATTGGTGAAACCTTAATCACACTCGGTGCGCGTAATCAATTTGACAGCACCCATCATTCTTTATCTTCATTGGCCACGGCAATCAGATCATGATATTGCGTTGCTTGATCCGAATGAACATTCCTGAATCTTCGTCCTTTGGTTGTCAACAATGAAGTCCTTTGGTTGGTCCTTGTAGTATCTTATGCAGTATTCGATCTATTAATGTTTGCTGTGTCTAATGCATTATGATTATACTTGGAATGCACTGTTAACATGCCGTTAATGTGATGGATAAGTTTCATTAATCGTATCATATTTTTGGTATATCCCACGGTCACATACATTCAAGAAAGTGACTCGACGCAAATAGTAATAATACAATACACTTACCAAACGCTGTGATGAAGAGATCCTATGCAACTTACGTGTGAACTATCGAGTGTACGTGTACTCATTACTTTTGCGCTCGGTGTGTTCTTGCATGTTTAATTATCTCTAGGGCAAGATGCATTGTCCAGAAGTTATACTGCTACTGCTGTCGTCGCTTTAAAATGGTCCCTATAGGTGTGTTAAGCGTCATGTTTTTATTTTACTTTGCACCTCGGATGTGTTCATTGAATCGCAGGCGCAGACACATATTCCAGCTAATCCAGCTCAAACTATCTCATTATTTCAGGAGGCTGAAGAGGAAGCAGCACCTGGCGCCGACGAAAACGTACCCGCCGCCGTACCCGCCGCCGCACCCGCCGCTGCACCCGCACCTGAGGCTGAGGTAGGCTATGCAAAATTTCTGGCGAGTCTTTGAGACAGATCCCCAGACAAAATGACAGGAAAAACAGGGGGACCCAATCCGCTCGTGGACAACTAACCAACATGGAGTTCCCAAACAAGGCTCTAATATCGGCTTCAGCGGCTGAATGCAGCAGTGACCGCAAACGATGAGTTGACATTCGGTGATCTGCTCATGATACATACTACCAAAAATAACTGATGGTATTTGTGTCATCACCAAGCAATTTTATGTACGACAATCACATAATTGGTGAAACCTTAATCACACTCGGTGCGCGTAATCAATTTGACAGCACCCATCATTCTTTTATCTTCATTGGCCACGGCAATCAGATCATGATATTGCGTTGCTTGATCCGAATGAACATTCCTGAATCTTCGTCCTTTGGTTGTCAACAATGAAGTCCTTTGGTTGGTCCTTGTAGTATCTTATGCAGTACTCGATCTATTAATGTTTGCTGTGTCTAATGCATTATGATTATACTTGGAATGCACTGTTAACATGCCGTTAATGTGATGGATAAGTTTCATTGATCGTATCATATTTTTGGTATATCCCACGGTCACATACATTCAAGAAAGTGACTCGACGCAAATAGTAATAATACAATACACTTACCAAACGCTATGATGAAGAGATCCTATGCAACTTACGTGTGAACTATCGAGTGTACGTGTACTCATTACTTTTGCGCTCGGTGTGTTCTTGCATGTTTAATTATCTCTAGGGCAAGATGCATTGTCCAGAAGTTATACTGCTACTGCTGTCGTCGCTTTAAAATGGTCCCTATAGGTGTGTTAAGCGTCATGTTTTCATTTTACTTTGCACCTCGGATGTGTTCATTGAATCGCAGGCGCAGACACATATTCCAGCTAATCCAGCTCAAACTATCTCATTATTTCAGGAGGCTGAAGAGGAAGCAGCACCTGGCGCCGACGAAAACGCACCCGCCGCCGTACCCGCCGCCGCACCCGCCGCTGCACCCGCACCCGAACCCGAACCCGCACTCGCCGCCGCCGTCGCGCCCGCCGCCGGTGCAGCCGCACCTGAGGTTGAGGTAGGTTATGCAAAATTATCGGCTATTCTTTGAAACAAATGCCAGACAGAATGACAGGGAAGTAGGACCCACCTGAGGTTATGGATAAATACTACGCAACTCCTTGATAATAAACCTACAAGTCCACCTCAGGCAGTGTAATTGGCAGCTGTTGCTTCAGCTGCCAATTACATTTCCCGTATGCAGGGATAAATGTGACCAACCAATGCTGGCCCATATGCTCTATATCTAACCACTTCGCTGCACTTACCGTGACTTCAGGTCCGGGCAAGAACATGCGCAAAGCTGATGCCAAAAACAAATTTGGGCAAGTCGCATTGACGTCATAATTTATTTGTATTGATAGTCATAATGTGCATACCGTGTGTAGCTCACGTGTATCAGTGTCAGTGTATGTGGCTCGTCCTAATCTATGATTAGTGTGGCATGGTTTCTAGGAAAGGCTAGATATATATGAATTGCAGCCTGCAATCAAATGTATTGTTCCAGAGCTATCCCAATAGTTACCAAGCAAATGGACATCCATCAGTTCTCAACAAGCGATGCAGTTTATTCCGCAACCCCTTGTTATGATCCCGATATAACGATCACTTCATACGAAATAAACAGATATCAACAGTTCGAGCATCTTGACGTGTTTATGGATAACACGAAGCAGACTTTAAAGGGACAAAGACAATTCTTCCGCAATGTGAGCAATTATTGGTAGATGTTCGGGTATTACATGGAGAGTGAAATACTGTATCACAAGTTGTAAGCTAAAATTTATATATGCTGAAAGGATGTAGGATAGGAAAAGGATAAGGATATTCTAACATGAAAAGGATGGAATTTGCAGTACATGCTATATATGCACTTGCATATGTTGCACCCTTGTCATTTTGTACGCTTTTTTTGGTGACCGATTCCAAACGGAATGCTTGATTTCCCTCAAGTCTTCGGAGTTTCACGTTTTACATTTCACATTCAAAGCTATAAATGACGCTGCCTTCGAATGAATTGTCAAAACATCCCTCATTTGGGGCTAAACAGGCTGCTTACCAATATTCTGAGGCGAAGAATTTCACCTCTCAATATTCATCGGACGTCCGTCCCCAATTAGACCTCCACCCCATGAACGATACGTATTAAGATTCCCGGCCTGGTGCGGAATATTTTACTCGCGCGGCATATCAAGCCCAACAAAGAGTGACGTTTATCTGCTACTAACCTATTCACTAGCAGCTGGACCATGGTCTTGCAAAGTATAGCATATTAGAGTGACACCCTTTGTAACATTTCCTTAAATTGGACAAGATTGTGATTTACGAACATATACTGTTTATTTACGAACATATACTGCAACATTACGAACATATTTCCTTTGTCTGTCCAAACTACACATGTTGAATTGCTTTCCTCGGTATTCTCCCCTAGCCCGGGCTCTTAGTTCGGCCAATGGTTACGACTTATGATCTTGGTGTTCCATGACTCCCGAATGTCGACGTGGAGTAGATGTTGTAGTTGGTTCGCTGGTATGCTGGGCATGGCGATATTTTATGGAGCTTAGATGTTGTGACTGCCGGAGCGGCGGTATTCGTAGCAGGCACATGTTGTCGCATCATTAGTTTTGATGTTTTGAGTTCATTCTTCCTTAACCATCATTAGTTTTGAGTTAACGGTTAGAACCACATAGTCATACCACATTATTTCAGGTGATCACGACCATCAACCAGGAGGTGTTGCGGGACCAGCAGCGGGTCGTCCAGAGGAACCCGCGGCAGCGCAGGCTGCAAGTCCTGCAACACCTCCTGGAACAGTGGACCCGACAGCTGAATCGAGGGCAGTTGACAAACCTGGAATTCCTCAACCGGGCCCAGCATCGACTGCAGAGGCCAAATGGAGCAGCGACGGCGAACCGGGAGTTACCGTTCGGTGATCTGCTCATGGACCCGCAGGTACATACCACCAAAAACAACTAATGCCATGTGTGTCATCACCAATAAATCTTATGTATGACACTCACATACTTGGTGAAACCTTAATCACACTCGGTGCGCGCAATCAATTTGTATATATATATATATATAAATATATATATATATATATATATATATATATATATATATATATATATATATATATATATATATATATATATATATATATATATATATATTCTCATGTAGCAGGATGCGAAGCTTGGTTAGTGGCTGGAATTCTGGAAAATTCTGGCAGAGATGTTGCGAAATATTGCTGAATAACTTATTTCGAGGGTCAACGTGATTTTGGCCAAACTAGAATTAGGTGCCGGACATTTTCGTTTTGGCAACCGCAAGAACATTCGGGAGAAGCACGTTTTTGAATTCGAAATAGATGGGAGTTTCGGCGAGACATCAACCCGAAGTCTGGTATGAAGGGAGTTGCCTTTCTTTGATCCAAAAGTGTATAATTTTGATGGACTGGGCACACCGAACTGCTGCGTAATAGCTTTTTTTAAGGAGATGTGTGGGAGATAGCTTGGGCTTGTGCTTAGACCGTTCCAAAGACGTCCAGTAGCTGGGAATAACGATTATTTAAAGGATGATGTATGATTTGCAGCTACTGTGTGATGACTGGCGTTACGAAGTTCCCTACCTATCTCGTGCAAACGTGTTTGCGGTATGATATTACTGATATAGCATGGTGTGTTCTGTTCTGAGTTGCTTAATTTATGATAAAGTATCAGCTTGTGTCTGGTTTATAGGGCGGTCCATCCTAGGTCGAGTCGAATTGTGTCAGTAGATGATCTGAAAAGTGTCGCGGTTACTAGCCGTTCTGCTCTGGCTTGTAGAGTCTCTAGTCGTGTTGCGTCTTGGATCATAATTTGTCCATCGTAAATAACATCAGAGTAGTCAAAGTGAGGTCTGATGTATGTTGTGTATATCTGATCTAGAATCTGTCTGGGTATATATTTTGCAATAGGATACAGTGGACCAAGTGCTGTTAATTTGTTTTGCAAATTATGTTTATGTGCTCGTGAAAGTGAAGATCTTGGGACAGGGTAAGTCCAAGATGGGTATGTGTGTCATGTATTGATATCCTATCGTGGGTTGTGCTGACGTTTGTGTGAAAATGTTTGTTGAATTGTTTTCGAAGTGTTGAAGGTGTTTGCCCATTCTTGACCATATGTATGTATTTAGTGTAAGTCACGTTGAAGTGTCCGTTGCACGTCGTCAATGTTGATAGTCGTGTGAGAGGCATACAGCGAAGTGGCATCAACGAAGAAGAGAATGGCATGTGATGTACGTTTTGGAAGTTCGTCAAGATACATTTGTGATAACAAGGGTCCTAGAACAGGACCTTGTGTACATCCCGCATTTTTAATTTCGGTCGTTGAAAAAGCATCACCAATCGGTACTCGTTGTCTTCTGTTTAGTAGATATGGTTGCAACCAGTCATGGAGTGAGTCAGTAAGTCCGAATTGATTTTTTGCATTTAAAGAGGAGCCCTTTGTGCAAGATCTTGTCACAATAGCGATAAATATCGAGTTGGATCGCAGTAAAGTCATGTCCAGAGTCCAGCGATTTGTACAGGTTGTGCGTCAGGTATAATAGCTGCTTCTCTGCACTATGGCTGCGACGATACCCACTCTGTTTATCTGTAAGTAGAAAATGTTGAGTAAGATAGCAGTAGATATGTCTATACACGATTTTCTCGAATATCTTTGACAATGCTGAGATAATAATTATGGGACGATAGCAAGTGTAGTCTGATGGTGACCCTTTGTGTTTGTATACTGGTCTAATGTCTGCTTCCTTGAATCTGGTTGGGTGAATACCTTCCGCAAGTGATTTATTGAATAACCTTGAATGAGGTTCTGAGATCATAATGGCAGATAATTTTACGAGTTTGGCTGGAATTTGATCTGGAGCAGTGGATATATTTGCACTTAGGGTATTGACTATTCTTATAACTTCCTGTTCGTCAGTTTGAATACTTCCCAGAGCTGACACTGTAGTCGAGTTATCATGGGCTGGGACCTGATGTGCATTAGTTATGTTCAGAGTAGATTGTGAAGCAAAGTAATTACTTAGTAGCATAGCTTTGTCATAATCGTCTGACAGTACATTTCCGTCAGGTCCTTCGAGCAGTGGTATCGTATCTTCTCTGGTTCGTCCTGCTAAGCCATGCAGTGTTTGGTGATAATTGTAGGGGTTATGCTTGTACTCTATGAACTTTTGCTCTTGCCGTTGCATATGTTGTTTTTTTAATTGTCTATTCATGCTAGTCACTGTGTCCCGTTGATATCTACGGAGGTCCCAATCACTATTGCTGCTGCTTTGCCTCGCATGCCGGAATAGTCTGTCTCGCTTTATAATATGACGTTTGAGCTCACTTGTCAACCACGGTTTTTGAAGTGGCTTCTGTGGTATAGTTCTTATGGGAATACATGATTTGGCAGCGGCTGGAATGGCAGATATATGCTGGTCAGTTGCAGTGTCCAAGTCATTGTCCAAGAATTGATCCCAATTCGTGTTTTGTAGCAGTGTAGTTAGTCGTTCTGGGTCTAGTCTTGTGTAATCCCATATGATTTTGTAAACGTCGCGGCTTGGCTGCGGAGGAACGATACTAAGTGATACCATGATGAGAAAATGATTCAAGTGTGAGAAGGGGATATGATTCGGCTGCCAAGAAGGATATCATTGTTAGTAGTAAATATAAGATTATGTAAGTTTTTGCAATTTTCGGCTAGTCGTGTTGGCTTATCAATAAGTTGAGTAAGGCTTAACATGTTAGCGGTGTCTCGAAGTATGTGATCAAAGTGTGTTATGGCACTGTATGTGGACAGCAGCAGATCTAGATAGATATTCCCTGCATTCCAGTCGCCTAATATGAGTGTCGACGTCTGTGCTAAGCTGATACTTCCGGTGAAGCGATCGATAAATAGTTGTAGCCGTTCGGAATTAAGATTTGGACGCAAATAAAGCAACATATGAGCAGAGTGGATTCCTGAATTTTAACTTTGGTCCAAATCCATTCATCACCCTCTAATTCTAATTGACTGAACCTTTTGATCGACAGTGAAGCATATGCATATAATGTAACACCTTACCAAACGACCAAACGCTAGGATGAAGATATCCTATGCAACTTACGTGTGAACTAGCGAGTGTACGTGTACTCATTACTTTTGCGCTCGGTGTGTTTTTGCATGTTCAATTATCTCTAGGGCAAGATGCATTGTCCAGAAGTTATACTGCTACTGCTGTCGTCGCTTTAAAATGGTCCCTATAGGTGTGTTAAGCGTCATGTTTTTATTTTACTTTGCACCTCGGATGTGTTCATTGAATCGCAGGCGCAGACACATATTCCAGCTAATCCAGCTCAAACTATCTCATTATTTCAGGAGGCTGAAGAGGAAGCAGCACCTGGCGCCGACGAAAACGTACCCGCCGCCGTACCCGCCGCCGCACCCGCCGCTGCACCCGCACCTGAGGCTGAGGTAGGCTATGCAAAATTTCTGGCGAGTCTTTGAGACAGATCCCCAGACAAAATGACAGGAAAAACAGGGGGACCCAATCCGCTCGTGGACAACTAACCAACATGGAGTTCCCAAACAAGGCTCTAATATCGGCTTCAGCGGCTGAATGCAGCAGTGACCGCAAACGATGAGTTGACATTCGGTGATCTGCTCATGATACATACTACCAAAAATAACTGATGGTATTTGTGTCATCACCAAGCAATTTTATGTACGACAATCACATAATTGGTGAAACCTTAATCACACTCGGTGCGCGTAATCAATTTGACAGCACCCATCATTCTTTATCTTCATTGGCCACGGCAATCAGATCATGATATTGCGTTGCTTGATCCGAATGAACATTCCTGAATCTTCGTCCTTTGGTTGTCAACAATGAAGTCCTTTGGTTGGTCCTTGTAGTATCTTATGCAGTATTCGATCTATTAATGTTTGCTGTGTCTAATGCATTATGATTATACTTGGAATGCACTGTTAACATGCCGTTAATGTGATGGATAAGTTTCATTAATCGTATCA